>JAHLWY010001338.1:0-17207 GCA_020002185.1 Paraescarpia echinospica | reverse complement strand
GAAGATGTTCTTTATGACTTTCCACATGTAACACAAGTGTAAGGCTTCACATTCGTATGAATTCTTTCATGGTCAGTAAGGTGATAAGATGTTCTTTATGACTTTCCACATGTAACACAAGTGTAAGGCTTCACATTCGTATGAATTCTTTCATCGTCAGTAAGGTGAGAAGATGTTCTTTATGACTTTCCACATGTAACACAAATGTAAGGCTTCACATTCGTATGAATTCTTTCATGGTCAGTAAGGTGAGAACATGTTCTTTATGACTTTCCACATGTAACACAAGTGTAAGGCTTCACATTCGTATGAATTCTTTTATGATCAGTAGGGTGAGATGTTGTTCAAAATGACTTTCCACACGTAACACAATTGTGCGACTTCACATTTGCATGAATCCTTTCACGAACATGATGGGTAGAAGGTGTTCTGAATGACTTTCCACAGGTAACACAAGTGTATGGCTTCACATTTATATGAACTCTTTCATGAATAGTAAGGTCAACTGATCGTCTGAATGAATTTCCACATGTAACACAAGTGTAAGGCTTCACATTCGTATGAATTGTTTCATGGTCAATAAGGTGAGAAGATGTTCTTTATGACTTTCCACATGTAACACAAGTGTAAGGCTTCACATTCGTATGAATTCTTTCATGGTCAGTAAGGTGAGAAGATGTTCTTTATGACTTTCCACATGTAACACAAGTGTAAGGCTTCACATTCGTATGAATTCTTTTATGATCAGTAGGGTGAGATGTTGTTCAAAATGACTTTCCACACGTAACACAATTGTGCGACTTCACATTTGCATGAATCCTTTCACGAACATGATGGGTAGAAGGTGTTCTGAATGACTTTCCACAGGTAACACAAGTGTATGGCTTCACATTTATATGAATTCTTTCATGAATAGTAAGGTCAACTGATCGTCTGAATGAATTTCCACATGTAACACAAGTGTAAGGCTTCACATTCGTATGAATTCTTTCATGGTCAATAAGGTGAGAAGATGTTCTTTATGACTTTCCACATGTAACACAAGTGTAAGGCTTCACATTAGTATGAATTATTTCATGGTCAGTGAGGTGAGAAGATGTTCTTTATGACTTTCCACATGTAATACAAGTGTAACGCTTCACATTCGTATGAATTCTTTCATGGTCAATAAGGTGAGCAGATGTTCTTTATGACTGTCCACATGTAACACAAGTGTAAGACTTCACATTCGTATGAATTCGTTCATGGTCAGTAAGGTGAGAAGATGTTCTTTATGACTTTCCACATGTAACACAAGCTTAAGGCTTCACATTCGTATGAATTCTGTCATGGTCAGTGAGGTGAGAAGATTTTCTTTATGACTTTCCACATGTAACACAAGTGTAAGGCTTCACATTCGATATGAATTCTTTCATGGTCAGTGAGGTGAGAAGATGTTCTTTATGACTTTCCACATGTAATACAAGTGTAACGCTTCACATTCGTATGAATTCTTTCATGGTCAGTAAGGTTAGCAGATGTTCTTTATGACTTTCCACATGTAACACAAGTGTAAGGCTTCACATTCGTATGAATTCTTTCATGGTCAGTAAGGTGAGAAGATGTTCTTTATGACTTTCCACATGTAACACAAGTGTAAGGCTTCACATTCGTATGAATTCTTTCATGGTCAGTGAGGTGAAAAGATGTTCTTTATGACTTTCCACATGTAACACAAGTGTAAGGCTTCACATTCGTATGAATTATTTCATGGTCAGTGAGGTGAGAAATGTTCTTTATGACTTTCCACATGTAATACAAGTGTAACGCTTCACATTCGTATGAATTCTTTCATGGTCAGTAAGGTGAGCAGATGTTCTTTATGACTGTCCACATGTAACACAAGTGTAAGACTTCACATTCGTATGAATTCGTTAATGGTCAGTAAGGTGAGAAGATGTTCTTTATGACTTTCCACATGTAACACAAGTGTAAGGCTTCACAATCGTATGAATTCTGTCATGGTCAGTGAGGTGAGAAGATGTTCTTTATGACTTTCCACATGTAACACAAGTGTAAGGTTTCACATTCGATATGAATTCTTTCATGGTCAGTGAGGTGAGAAGATGTTCTTTATGACTTTCCACATGTAATACAAGTGTAACGCTTCACATTCGTATGAATTCTTTCATGGTCAGTAAGGTTAGCAGATGTTCTTTATGACTTTCCACATGTAACACATGTGTAAGGCTTCACATTCGTATGAATTCTTTCATGGTCAGTAAGGTGAGAAGATGTTCTTTATGAATTTCCACATGTAACACAAGTGTAAGGCTTCACATTCGTATGAATTCTTTCATGGTCAGTGAGGTGAGAAGATGTTCTTTATGACTTTCCACATGTAACACAAGTGTAAGGCTTCACATTCGTGTGAATTCTTTCATGGTCAGTGAGGTGAGAAGATGTTCTTTATGACTTTCCACATGTAACACAAGTGTAACGCTTCACATTCGTATGAATTCTTTCGTGGTCAGTAAGATGAGCAGATGTTCTTTATGAATTTCCACATGTAACACAAGTGTAAGGCTTCACATTCGTATGAATTCTTTCATGGTCAGTAAGGTGAGAAGATGTTCTTTATGACTTTCCACATGTAACACAAATGTAAGGCTTCACATTCGTATGAATTCTTTCATGGTCAATAAGGTGAGAAGATGTTCTTTATGACTTTCCACATGTAACACAAGTGTAAGGCTTCACATTCGTATGAATTCTTTCATGGTCAGTAAGGTGAGAAGATGTTCTTTATGACTTTCCACATGTAACACAAGTGTAAGGCTTCACATTCGTATGAATTCTTTTATGATCAGTAGGGTGAGATGTTGTTCAAAATGACTTTCCACACGTAACACAATTGTGCGACTTCACATTTGCATGAATCCTTTCACGAACATGATGGGTAGAAGGTGTTCTGAATGACTTTCCACAGGTAACACAAGTGTATGGCTTCACATTTATATGAATTCTTTCATGAATAGTAAGGTCAACTGATCGTCTGAATGAATTTCCACATGTAACACAAGTGTAAGGCTTCACATTCGTATGAATTCTTTCATGGTCAATAAGGTGAGAAGATGTTCTTTATGACTTTCCACATGTAACACAAGTGTAAGGCTTCACATTCGTATGAATTATTTCATGGTCAGTGAGTTGAGAAGATGTTCTTTATGACTTTCCACATGTAATACAAGTGTAACGCTTCACATTCGTATGAATTCTTTCATGGTCAGTAAGGTGAGCAGATGTTCTTTATGACTGTCCACATGTAACACAAGTGTAAGACTTCACATTCGTATGAATTCGTTCATGGTCAGTAAGGTGAGAAGATGTTCTTTATGACTTTCCACATGTAACACAAGTGTATGGCTTCACATTCGTATGAATTCTTTCATGGTCAGTGAGGTGAGAAGATGTTCTTTATGACTTTCCACATGTAACACAAGTGTAAGGCTTCACATTCGTATGAATTCTTTCATGGTCAGTGAGGTGAGAAGATGTTCTTTATGACTTTCCACATGTAATACAAGTGTAACGCTTCACATTCGTATGAATTCTTTCATGGTCAGTAAGTTTAGCAGATGTTCTTTATTACTTTCCAAATGTAACACAAGTGTAAGGCTTCACATTCGTATGAATTCTGTCATGGTCAGTAAGGTGAGAAGATGTTCTTTATGACTTTCCACATGTAACACAAGTGTAAGGCTTCACATTCGTATGAATTCTTTCATCGTCAGTAAGGTGAGAAGATGTTCTTTATGACTTTCCACATGTAACACAAATGTAAGGCTTCACATTCGTATGAATTCTTTCATGGTCAGTAGGGTGAGAAGATGTTCTTTATGACTTTCCACATGTAACACAAGTGTAAGGCTTCACATTCGTATGAATTCTTTTATGATCAGTAGGGTGAGATGTTGTTCAAAATGACTTTCCACACGTAACACAATTGTGCGACTTCACATTTGCATGAATCCTTTCACGAACATGATGGGTAGAAGGTGTTCTGAATGACTTTCCACAGGTAACACAAGTGTATGGCTTCACATTTATATCAATTCTTTCATGAATAGTAAGGTCAACTGATCGTCTGAATGAATTTCCACATGTAACACAAGTGTAAGGCTTCACATTCGTATGAATTCTTTCATGGTCAATAAGGTGAGAAGATGTTCTTTATGACTTTCCACATGTAACACAAGTGTAAAGCTTCACATTCGTATGAATTATTTCATGGTCAGTGAGGTGAGAAATGTTCTTTATGACTTTCCACATGTAATACAAGTGTAACGCTTCACATTCGTATGAATTCTTTCATGGTCAGTAAGGTGAGCAGATGTTCTTTATGACTGTCCACATGTAACACAAGTGTAAGACTTCACATTCGTATGAATTCGTTCATGGTCAGTAAGGTGAGAAGATGTTCTTTATGACTTTCCACATGTAACACAAGTGTAAGGCTTCACATTCGTATGAATTCTGTCATGGTCAGTGAGGTGAGAAGATGTTCTTTATGACTTTCCACATGTAACACAAGTGTAAGGTTTCACATTCGATATGAATTCTTTCATGGTCAGTGAGGTGAGAAGATGTTCTTTATGACTTTCCACATGTAATACAAGTGTAACGCTTCACATTCGTATGAATTCTTTCATGGTCAGTAAGGTTAGCAGATGTTCTTTATGACTTTCCACATGTAACACAAGTGTAAGGCTTCACATTCGTATGAATTCTTTCATGGTCAGTAAGGTGAGAAGATGTTCTTTATGAATTTCCACATGTAACACAAGTGTAAGGCTTCACATTCGTATGAATTCTTTCATGGTCAGTGAGGTGAGAAGATGTTCTTTATGACTTTCCACATGTAACACAAGTGTAAGGCTTCACATTCGTGTGAATTCTTTCATGTTCAGTGAGGTGAGAAGTTGTTCTTTATGACTTTCCACATGTAACACAAGTGTAACGCTTCACATTCGTATGAATTCTTTCGTGGTCAGTAAGGTGAGCAGATGTTCTTTATGAATTTCCACATGTAACACAAGTGTAAGGCTTCACATTCGTATGAATTCTTTCATGGTCAGTAAGGTGAGAAGATGTTCTTTATGACTTTCCACATGTAACACAATTGCAAGGCTTCACATTCGTATGAATTCTTTCGTGGTCAGTAAGGTGAGAAGATGTTCTTTATGACTTTCCACATGTAACACAAGTGTAAGGCTTCACATTCGTATGAATTCTTTCGTGGTCAGTGAGGTGAGAAGATGTTCTTTATGACTTTCCGCATGTAACACAAGTGTAAGGCTTCACATTCGTATGAATTCTTTCGTGGTCAGTGAGGTGAGAAGATGTTCTTTATGACTTTCCACATGTAACACAAGTGTAAGGCTTCACATTCGTATGAATTATTTCGTGGTCAGTGAGGTGAGAAGATGTTCTTTATGACTTTCCACATGTAACACAAGTGTAACGCTTCACATTCGTATGAATTCTTTCATGGTCAGTAAGGTGAGAAGATGTTCTTTATGACTTTCCACATGTAACACAAGTGTAAGACTTCACATTCGTATGAATTCGTTCATGGTCAGTAAGGTGAGAATATGTTCTTTATGACTTTCCACATGTAACACAAGTGTAAGGCTTCACATTCGTATGAATTCTTTCATGGTCAGTAAGGTGAGAAGATGTTCTTTATGACTTTCCACATGTAACACAAGTGTAAGGCTTCACATTCGTATGAATTATTTCATGGTCAGTAAGGTGAGAAGATGTTCTTTATGACTTTCCACATGTAACACAAGTGTAAGGCTTCACATTCGTATGAATTATTTCATGGTCATTGAGGTGAGAAGATGTTCTTTATGACTTTCCACATGTAACACAAGTGTAAGGCTTCACATACGTATGAATGCTTTCATGGTCAGTGAGGTGAGAAGATGTTCTTTATGACTTTCCACATGTAATACAAGTGTAACGCTTCACATTCGTATGAATTCTTTCATGGTCAGTAAGTTTAGGAAATGTTCTTTATGACTTTCCACATGTAACACAAGTGTAAGGCTTCACATTCGTATGAATTCTTTCATGGTCAGTAAGGTGAGAAGATGTTCTTTATGACTTTCCACATGTAACACAAGTGTAAGGCTTCACATTCGTATGAATTCTTTCATGGTCAGTAAGGTGAGAAGATGTTCTTTATAACTGTCCACATGTAACACAAGTGTAAGGCTTCACATTCGTACGAATTCTTTCATGGTCAGTAAGGTGAGAAGATGTTCTTTATGACTTTCCACATGTAACACAAGTGTAATGCTTCACATTCGTATGAATTCTTTCGTGGTCAGTGAGGTGAGAAGATGTTCTTTATGACTTTCCACATGTAACACAAGTGTAAGGCTTCACATTCGTATGAATTATTTCTTGGTCAGTGAGGTGAGAAGATGTTCTTTATGACTTTCCACATGTAATACAAGTGTAACGCTTCACATTCGTATGAATTCTTTCATGGTCAGTAAGGTGAGCAGATGTTCTTTATGACTGTCCACATGTAACACAATTGTAAGACTTCACATTCGTATGAATTCGTTCATGGTCAGTAAGGTGAGAAGATGTTCTTTATTACTTTCCACATGTAACACAAGTGTAAGGCTTCACATTCGTATGAATTCTTTCATCGTCAGTAAGGTGAGAAGATGTTCTTTATGACTTTCCACATGTAACACAAGTGTAAGGCTTCACATTCGTATGAATTCTTTCATGGTTAGTAAGGTGAGAAGATGTTCTTTATGACTTTCCACATGTAACACAAGTGTAAGGCTTCACATTCGTATGAATTCTTTCATGGTCAGTAAGGTGAGAAGATGTTCTTTATGACTTTCCACATGTAACACAAGTGTAAGGCTTCACATTCGTATGAATTCTTTCATGGTCAGTGAGGTGAGAAGATGTTCTTTATGACTTTCCACATGTAACACAAGTGTAAGGCTTCACATTCATATGAATTCTTTCATGGTCAGTGAGGTGAGAAGATGTTCTTTATGACTTTCCACATGTAATACAAGTGTAACGCTTCACATTCGTATGAATTCTTTCATGGTCAGTAAGTTTAGCAGATGTTCTTTATGACTTTCCAAATGTAACACAAATGTAAGGCTTCACATTCGTATGAATTCTGTCATGGTCAGTAAGGTGAGAAGATGTTCTTTATGACTTTCCACATGTAACACAAGTGTAAGGCTTCACATTCGTATGAATTCTTTCGTGGTCAGTGAGGTGAGAAGATGTTCTTTATGACTTTCCACATGTAACACAAGTGTAAGGCTTCACATTCGTATGAATTATTTCATGGTCAGTAAGGTGAGAAGATGTTCTTTATGACTTTCCACATGTAACACAAGTGTAAGGCTTCACATTCGTATGAATTATTTCATGGTCAGTGAGGTGAGAAGATGTTCTTTATGGCTTTCCACATGTAACACAAGTATAAGGCTTCACATACGTATGAATGCTTTCATGGTCAGTGAGGTGAGAAGATGTTCTTTATGACTTTCCACATGTAATACAAGTGTAACGCTTCACATTCGTATGAATTCTTTCATGGTCAGTAAGGTGAGCAGATGTTGTTTATGACTTTCCACATGTAACACAAGTGTAAGACTTCACATTCGTATGAATTCTTTCATGGTCAGTAAGGTGAGAAGATGTTCTTTATAACTGTCCACATGTAACACAAGTGTAAGGCTTCACATTCGTATGAATTATTTCATGGTCAGTAAGGTGAGAAGATGTTCTTTATGACTTTCCACATGTAACACAAGTGTAAGGCTTCACATTCGTACGAATTCTTTCATGGTCAGTAAGATGAAAAGATGTTCTTTATGACTTTCCACATGTAACACAAGTGTAAGGCTTCACATTCGTATGAATTCTTTAATCGTCAGTAAGGTGAGAAGATGTTCTTTATGACTTTCCACATGTAACACAAGTGTAAGGCTTCACATTCGTATGAATTCTTTCATGGTCAGTAAGGTGAGAATATGTTCTTTATGACTTTCCACATGTAACACAAGTGTAAGGCTTCACATTCGTATGAATTCTTTCATGGTCAGTGAGGTGAGAAGATGTTCTTTATGACTTTCCACATGTAATACAAGTGTAACGCTTCACATTCGTATGAATTATTTCATGGTCAGTAAGGTTAGCAGATGTTCTTTATGACTTTCCACATGTAACACAAGTGTAAGGCTTCACATTCGTATGAATTCTTTCATGGTCAGTAAGGTGAGAAGATGTTTTTTATGACTTTCCACATGTAACACAAGTGTAAGGCTTCACATTCGTATGAATTCTTTTATGGTCAGTAAGGTGAGAAGATGTTCTTTATGACTTTCCACATGTAACACAAGTGTAAGGCTTCACATTCGTATGAATTCTTTCATCGTCAGTAAGGTGAGAAGATGTTCTTTATGACTTTCCACATGTAACACAAATGTAAGGCTTCACATTCGTATGAATTCTTTCATGGTCAGTAAGGTGAGAACATGTTCTTTATGACTTTCCACATGTAACACAAGTGTAAGGCTTCACATTCGTATGAATTCTTTTATGATCAGTAGGGTGAGATGTTGTTCAAAATGACTTTCCACACGTAACACAATTGTGCGACTTCACATTTGCATGAATCCTTTCACGAACATGATGGGTAGAAGGTGTTCTGAATGACTTTCCACAGGTAACACAAGTGTATGGCTTCACATTTATATGAACTCTTTCATGAATAGTAAGGTCAACTGATCGTCTGAATGAATTTCCACATGTAACACAAGTGTAAGGCTTCACATTCGTATGAATTCTTTCATGGTCAATAAGGTGAGAAGATGTTCTTTATGACTTTCCACATGTAACACAAGTGTAAGGCTTCACATTCGTATGAATTCTTTCATGGTCAGTAAGGTGAGAAGATGTTCTTTATGACTTTCCACATGTAACACAAGTGTAAGGCTTCACATTCGTATGAATTCTTTTATGATCAGTAGGGTGAGATGTTGTTCAAAATGACTTTCCACACGTAACACAATTGTGCGACTTCACATTTGCATGAATCCTTTCACGAACATGATGGGTAGAAGGTGTTCTGAATGACTTTCTACAGGTAACACAAGTGTATGGCTTCCCCATTTGCCGTTCTTTCATGAATAGTAAAAAAGGTCAACTGATCGTCTGAATGAATTTCACACATGTAACACAAATTAAGGCTTCACATTCGTATGAATTCTTTCATAGTCCAATAAAAGGTGAGAAGATGTTCTTTATGGGAAAACTTTCACATGTAACACAAGTGTAAGGCTTCACATTCGTATGAATTCTTTCATGGTCAATAAGGTGAGAAGATGTTCTTTATGACTTTCCACATGTAACACAAGTGTAACGCTTCACATTCGTATGAATTCTTTCGTGGTCAGTAAGGTGAGCAGATGTTCTTTATGACTTTCCACATGTAACACAAGTGTAAGACTTCACATTCGTATGAATTCGTTCATGGTCAGTAAGGTGAGAAGATGTTCTTTATAACTTTCCACATGTAACACAAGTGTAAGGCTTCACATTCGTATGAATTCTTTCATGGTCAGTAAGGTGAGAAGATGTTCTTTATGACTTTCCGCATGTAACACAAGTGTAAGGCTTCACATTCGTACGAATTCTTTCATGGTCAGTAAGATGAAAAGATGTTCTTTATGACTTTCCACATGTAACACAAGTGTAAGGCTTCACATTCGTATGAATTCTTTCATGGTCAGTAAGATGAAAAGATGTTCTTTATGACTTTCCACATGTAACACAAGTGTAAGGCTTCACATTCGTATGAATTCTTTAATCGTCAGTAAGGTGAGAAGATGTTCTTTATGACTTTCCACATGTAACACAAGTGTAAGGCTTCACATTCGTATGAATTCTTTCATGGTCAGTAAGGTGAGAAGATGTTCTTTATGACTTTCCACATGTAACACAAGTGTAAGGCTTCACATTCGTATGAATTCTTTCATGGTCAGTGAGGTGAGAAGGTGTTCTTTATGACTTTCCACATGTAATACAAGTGTAACGCTTCACATTCGTATGAATTCTTTCATGGTCAGTAAGGTTAGCAGATGTTCTTTATGACTTTCCACATGTAAAACAAGTGTAAGGCTTCACATTCGTATGAATTCTTTCATGGTCAGTAAGGTGAGAAGATGTTCTTTATGACTTTCCACATGTAACACAAGTGTAAGGCTTCACATTCGTATGAATTCTTTTATGGTCAGTAAGGTGAGAAGATGTTCTTTATGACTTTCCACATGTAACACAAGTGTAAGGCTTCACATTCGTATGAATTCTTTCATGGTCAGTGAGGTGAGAAGATGTTCTTTATGACTTTCCACATGTAACACAAGTGTAAGGCTTCACATTCATATGAATTCTTTCATGGTCAGTGAGGTGAGAAGATGTTCTTTATGACTTTCCACATGTAATACAAGTGTAACGCTTCACATTCGTATGAATTCTTTCATGGTCAGTAAGGTTAGCAGATGTTCTTTATGACTTTCCACATGTAACATAAGTGTATGGCTTCACATTCGTATGAATTCTTTCATGGTCAGTAAGGTGAGAAGATGTTCTTTATGACTTTCCACATGTAACACAAGTGTAAGGCTTCACATTCGTATGAATTCTTTCACGGTCAGTAAGGTGAGAAGATGTTCTTTATGACTTTCCACATGTAACACAAGTGTAAGGCTTCACATTCGTATGAATTCTTTCATCGTCAGTAAGGTGAGAAGATGTTCTTTATGACTTTCCACATGTAACACAAGTGTAAGGCTTCACATTCGTATGAATTCTTTCATGGTCAGTAAGGTGAGAAGATGTTCTTTATGACTTTCCACATGTAACACAGTTGTGCGACTTCACATTTGCATGAATCCTTTCACGAACATGATGGGTGAAGGTGTTCACAAGACGGCTTTCCACAGGTAACACACAAGTGTATGGCTTCACATTTAGCAATTCTTTCATGAATAGTAAAGATCAGCTGATCGTCTGAATGACTTTCCACATGTAACACAAGTGTAAGGCTTCACATTCGTATGAATTCTTTCATGGTCAGTGAGATGAGAAGATGTTCTTTATGGCTTTCCACATGTAATACAAGTGTAACGCTTCACATTCGTATGAATTCTTTCATGGTCAGTAAGGTTAGCAGATGTTCTTTATGACTTTCCACATGTAACATAAGTGTAAGGCTTCACATTCGTATGAATTCTTTCATGGTCAGTAAGGTGAGAAGATGTTCTTTATGACTTTCCACATGTAACGCAAGTGTAATGCTTCACATTCGTATGAATTCTTTCGTGGTCAGTGAGGTGAGAAGATGTTCTTTATGACTTTCCACATGTAACACAAGTGTAAGGCTTCACATTTGTATGAATTATTTCATGGTCAGTAAGGTGAGAAGATGTTCTTTATGACTTTCCACATGTAACACAAGTGTAAGGCTTCACATTCGTATGAATTATTTCATGGTCAGTGAGGTGAGAAGATGTTCTTTATGACTTTCCACACGTAACACAATTGTGCGACTTCACATTTGCATGAATCCTTTCATGAACATGATGGGTAGAAGGTGCTCTGAATGAATTTCCACAGGTAACACAAGTGTATGGCTTCACATTTATATGAATTCTTTCATGAATAGTAAGGTCAACTGATCGTCTGAATGAATTTCCAAATGTAACACAAGTGTAAGGCTTCACATTCGTATGAATTCTTTCATGGTCAATAAGGTGAGAAGATGTTCTTTATGACTTTCCACATGTAACACAAGTGTAAGGCTTCACATTCGTATGAATTCTTTAATGGTCAGTAAGGTGAGAAGATGTTCTTTATGACTTTCCACATGTAACACAAGTGTAAGGCTTCACATTCGTATGAATTCTTTTATGATCAGTAGGGTGAGATGTTGTTCAAAATGACTTTCCATACGTAACACAATTGTGCGACTTCACATTTGCATGAATCCTTTCACGAACATGATGGGTAGAAGGTGTTCTGAATGACTTTCCACAGGTAACACAAGTGTGTGGCTTCACATTTATATGAATTCTTTCATGAATAGTAAGGTCAACTGATCGTCTGAATGAATTTCCACATGTAACACAAGTGTAAGGCTTCACATTCGTATGAATTCTTTCATGGTCAATAAGGTGAGAAGATGTTCTTTATGACTTTCCACATGTAACACAAGTGTAAGGCTTCACATTCGTATGAATTATTTCATGGTCAGTGAGGTGAGAAATGTTCTTTATGACTTTCCACATGTAATACAAGTGTAACGCTTCACATTCGTATGAATTCTTTCATGGTCAGTAAGGTGAGCAGATGTTTTTTATGACTGTCCACATGTAACACAAGTGTAAGACTTCACATTCGTATGAATTCGTTCATGGTCAGTAAGGTGAGAAGATGTTCTTTATGACTTTCCACATGTAACACAAGTGTAAGGCTTCACATTCGTATGAATTCTGTCATGGTCAGTCAGGTGAGAAGATGTTCTTTATGACTTTCCACATGTAACACAAGTGTAAGGCTTCACATTCGATATGAATTATTTCATGGTCAGTGAGGTGAGAAGATGTTCTTTATGACTTTCCACATGTAATACAAGTGTAACGCTTCACATTCGTATGAATTCTTTCATGGTCAGTAAGGTTAGCAGATGTTCTTTATGACTTTCCACATGTAATACAAGTGTAAGGCTTCACATTCGTATGAATTCTTTCATGGTCAGTAAGGTGAGAAGATGTTCTTTATGACTTTCCACATGTAACACAAGTGTAAGGCTTCACATTCGTATGAATTCTTTCATGGTCAGTGAGGTGAGAAGATGTTCTTTATGACTTTCCACATGTAACACAAGTGTAAGGCTTCACATTCGTGTGAATTCTTTCATGGTCAGTGAGGTGAGAAGATGTTCTTTATGACTTTCCACATGTAACACAAGTGTAACGCTTCACATTCGTATGAATTCTTTCGTGGTCAGTAAGGTGAGCAGATGTTCTTTATGAATTTCCACATGTAACACAAGTGTAAGGCTTCACATTCGTATGAATTCTTTCATGGTCAGTAAGGTGAGAAGATGTTCTTTATGACTTTCCACATGTAACACAAGTGTAAGGCTTCACATTCGTATGAATTCTTTCATGGTCAGTAAGGTGAGAAGATGTTCTTTATGACTTTCCACATGTAACACAAGTGTAAGGCTTCACATTCGTATGAATTCGTTCGTGGTCAGTGAGGTGAGAAGATGTTCTTTATGACTTTCCACATGTAACACAAGTGTAAGGCTTCACATTCGTATGAATTATTTCGTGGTCAGTGAGGTGAGAAGATGTTCTTTATGACTTTCCACATGTAACACAAGTGTAACGCTTCACATTCGTATGAATTCTTTCATGGTCAGTAAGGTGAGAAGATGTTCTTTATGACTTTCCACATGTAACACAAGTGTAAGGCTTCACATTCGTATGAATTCTTTCATGGTCAGTAAAGTGAGAAGATGTTCTTTATGACTTTCCACATGTAACACAAGTGTAAGGCTTCACATTCGTATGAATTCTTTCATGGTCAGTAAGGTGAGAAGATGTTCTTTATGACTTTCCACATGTAATACAAGTGTAACGCTTCACATTCGTATGAATTCTTTCATGGTCAGTAAGGTGAGCAGATGTTGTTTATGACTTTCCACATGTAACACAAGTGTAAGACTTCACATTCGTATGAATTCTTTCATGGTCAGTAAGGTGAGAAGATGTTCTTTATAACTGTCCACATGTAACACAAGTGTAAGGCTTCACATTCGTATGAATTCTTTCATGGTCAGTAAGGTGAGAAGATGTTCTTTATGACTTTCCACATGTAACACATGTGTAAGGCTTCACATTCGTATGAATTCTTTCATGGTCAATAAGGTGAGAAGATGTTCTTTATGACTTTCCACATGTAACACAAGTGTAATGCTTCACATTCGTATGAATTCTTTCGTGGTCAGTGAGGTGAGAAGATGTTCTTTATGACTTTCCACATGTAACACAAGTGTAAGGCTTCACATTCGTATGAATTATTTCTTGGTCAGTGAGGTGAGAAGATGTTCTTTATGACTTTCCACATGTAATACAAGTGTAACGCTTCACATTCGTATGAATTCTTTCATGGTCAGTAAGGTGAGCAGATGTTCTTTATGACTGTCCACATGTAACACAATTGTAAGACTTCACATTCGTATGAATTCGTTCATGGTCAGTAAGGTGAGAAGATGTTCTTTATTACTTTCCACATGTAACACAAGTGTAAGGCTTCACATTCGTATGAATTCTTTCATCGTCAGTAAGGTGAGAAGATGTTCTTTATGACTTCCCACATGTAACACAAATGTAAGGCTTCACATTCGTATGAATTCTTTCATGGTCAGTAAGGTGAGAAGATGTTCTTTATGACTTTCCACATGTAACACAAGTGTAAGGCTTCACATTCGTATGAATTCTTTCATGTTCAGTAAGGTGAGAAGATGTTCTTTATGACTTTCCACATGTAACACAAGTGTAAGGCTTCACATTCGTATGAATTCTTTCATGGTCAGTGAGGTGAGAAGATGTTCTTTATGACTTTCCACATGTAACACAAGTGTAAGGCTTCACATTCGTATGAATTCTTTCATGGTCAGTGAGGTGAGAAGATGTTCTTTATGACTTTCCACATGTAATACAAGTGTAACGCTTCACATTCGTATGAATTCTTTCATGGTCAGTAAGTTTAGCAGATGTTCTTTATGACTTTCCAAATGTAACACAAATGTAAGGCTTCACATTCGTATGAATTCTGTCATGGTCAGTAAGGTGAGAAGATGTTCTTTATGACTTTCCACATGTAACACAAGTGTAAGGCTTCACATTCGTATGAATTCTTTCATGGTCAGTAAGGTGAGAAGATGTTCTTTATGACTTTCCACATGTAACACAAGTGTAAGGCTTCACATTCGTATGAATTATTTCATGGTCAGTAAGGTGAGAAAATGTTCTTTATGACTTTCCACATGTAACACAAGTGTAAGGCTTCACATTCGTATGAATTATTTCATAGTCAGTAAGGTGAGCAGATGTTCTTTATGACTGTCCACATGTAACACAAGTGTAAGGCTTCACATACGTATGAATGCTTTCATGGTCAGTGAGGTGAGAAGATGTTCTTTATGACTTTCCACATGTAATACAAGTGTAACGCTTCACATTCGTATGAATTCTTTCATGGTCAGTAAGGTGAGAAGATGTTCTTTATGACTTTCCACATGTAACACAAGTGTAAGGCTTCACATTCGTATGAATTCTTTCATGGTCAGTAAGGTGAGAAGATGTTCTTTATGACTTTCCACATGTAACACAAGTGTAATGCTTCACATTCGTATGAATTCTTTCATGGTCAGTAAGGTGAGAAGATGTTCTTTATGACTTTCCACATGTAACACAAGTGTAAGGCTTCACATTCGTATGAATTATTTCATGGTCAGTGAGGTGAGAAGATGTTCTTTATGACTTTCCACATGTAACACAAGTGTAACGCTTCACATTCGTATGAATTCTTTCATGGTCAGTAAGGTGAGAAGATGTTCTTTATGACTGTCCACATGTAACACAAGTGTAAGGCCATTCTTGCGTAGTTCGTTCTAATGGTCAATTAAAGATTTGAGGAAGGGAATGTTCTTTAGCCCAACACATAGCAGCTTACCAAGTGTAAGGCTTCACATTCGTATGAATTCTTTCATCGTCATTAAGGTGAGAAGATGTTCTTTATGATTTTCCACATGTAACACAAGTGTAAGGCTTCACATTCGTATGAATTCTTTCATGGTCAGTAAGGTGAGAAGATGTTCTTTATGACTTTCCACATGTAACACAAGTGTAAGGCTTCACATTCGTATGAATTCTTTCATGGTCAGTAAAGTGAGAAGATGTTATTTATGACTTTCCACATGTAACACAAGTGTAAGGCTTCACATTCGTATGAATTCTTTCATCGTCAGTAGGGTGAGAAGATGTTCTTTATGACTTTCCCACATGTAACCTGCAAGTGTAAAGGAGAAAGAAAGCTACGTTCACGTACATGAGATTCTTTCATTGGGGAGGGTCGAGGTAGAGATTTGAGGAAGATGTTTATTTTGTGAGCTTATTATTATTCCAGGTGTAACGCTTCAAATTCGTATGAATTCTTTCATGGTCAGTAAGGTGAGCAGATGTTGTTTATGACTTTCCACATGTAACACAAGTGTAAGACTTCACATTCGTATGAATTCTTTCATGGTCAGTAAGGTGAGAAGATGTTCTTTATAACTGTCCACATGTAACACAAGTGTAAGGCTTCACATTCGTATGAATTCTTTCATGGTCAGTAAGGTGAGAAGATGTTCTTTATGACTTTCCACATGTAACACAAGTGTAAGGCTTCACATTCGTACGAATTCTTTCATGGTCAGTAAGATGAAAAGATGTTCTTTATGACTTTCCACATGTAACACAAGTGTAAGGCTTCACATTCGTATGAATTCTTTCATGGTCAGTAAGGTGAGAAGATGTTCTTTATGACTTTCCACATGTAACACAAGTGTAAGGCTTCACATTCGTATGAATTATTTCTTGGTCAGTGAGGTGAGAAGATGTTCTTTATGACTTTCCACATGTAATACAAGTGTAACGCTTCACATTCGTATGAATTCTTTCATGGTCAGTAAGGTGAGCAGATGTTCTTTATGACTGTCCACATGTAACACAAGTGTAAGACTTCACATTCGTATGAATTCGTTCATAGTCAGTAAGGTGAGAAGATGTTCTTTATTACTTTCCACATGTAACACAAGTGTAAGGCTTCACATTCGTATGAATTCTTTCATCGTCAGTAAGGTGAGAAGATGTTCTTTATGACTTTCCACATGTAACACAAGTGTAAGGCTTCACATTCGTATGAATTCTTTCATGGTCAGTAAGGTGAGAAGATGTTTTTTATGACTTTCCACATGTAACACAAGTGTAAGGCTTCACATTCGTATGAATTCTTTTATGGTCAGTAAGGTGAGAAGATGTTCTTTATGACTT
>JAHLWY010001337.1:0-22399 GCA_020002185.1 Paraescarpia echinospica | reverse complement strand
CAGTGTATGTATAATGACAAGTGCTACTTCTGCTCAGTACCCCTCACCCCCAGTGTATGTATGATGAGATGTGTTACTTCCACTCGGTACCCCTTACCCCCAGTGTATGTATGATGACATGTGTTACTTCCACTCGCTGCCCCCTCACCCCCAGTGTATGTATGATGACATGTGTTACTTCCACTCGGTACGCCCTCATCCCCAGTATATGTATGGTGACGTGTGTTACTTCCACTCGCTATCCCCTCACCCTCAGTGTATGTATGATGACATGTGCTACTTCCATTCGGTACCCCCTCACCCCCAGTGTATGTATCATGACATGTGCTATTTCCACTCGGTACCCCCTCACCCCCAGTGTATGTATCATGACATGTGCTACTTGCGCTCAGTACCCCTCATCCCCAGGGTGTGTATGATGACATGTGTTACTTCCACTCGCTATCCCCTCACCCTCAGTGTATGTATAATGATATGTGCTACTTCCATTCGGTACCCCCTCACCCCCAGTGTATGTATCATGACATGTGCTACTTCCACTCGGAACCCCCCCACACCCTGTGTATGTATGATGACATGTGCTACTTCCGCTCGGTATTCTCTCACCTCCAGTGTATGTATGATGACATGTGTTACTTCAACTCGGTACCCCCTCACCCCCTCACCCCCAGTGTGTGTATGATGACATGTGCTACTTCCATTTGGTACCCCCTCAACCCCAGTGTATGTATGATGACATGTGTTTCTTCCACTCTGTACCCCCTCACCCCCTCACCCCCAGTGTATGTATGATGACATGTGCTACTTCCATTTGGTACCCCCTCATCCCCACTGTATGTATGATGACATGTGTTACTTCCACTCGTTACCCCCTCACCCCCTCACCCCCAGTGTATGTATGATGACATGCGCTACATCCACTCGGTACCCCCTCACCCCCAGTGTATGTTTGATGACATGTGTTACTTCCGCTCGGTACCCCTCACCCCAGTGTATGTATGTTGACATGTGCTACTTCCGCTTGGTACCCCTCACCCCCAGTTTACATATGATGACATGTGTTACGTCCTCTCAGTACCCCCTCACCCTCAGTGTATGTATGATGACATGTGTTACTTCCACTCGGTACCCCCCACACCCAGTGTATGTATGATGACATGTGCTACTTCCACTCGGTACCCCCACACCCCAATATATGTATGATGACATGTGTTACTTCCACTCAGTACCCTTTCACCCCCAGTATATGTATGATGACATGTGTTACTTCCACTCGGTACCCCCTCACCCCAGTGTATATATATGATGACATGTATTACTTCCACTCGCTACCCTCTCACTCCCAGAGTAGGTATGATGATATGTTACTTCCACTCGGTAACCCTCACCCCCAGTGTTTGTATGATGACATGTGTTACTTCCACTCGCTACCCCCTCACCTCAGTGTATGTATGATAACATGTGCTACTTTCACTCGCTACCCCCTCAACCCAGTGTATGTATGATGAAATGTGTTATTTTCACTCGGTACCCCCGCACCCCCAGAGTACATATGAAGACATGTGTCACTTCCATTCAGTACCCCCTCACCCACAATGTATGTATGATGACGTGTGTTACTTCCACTCGCTACACCCTCACCTTAGTGTATGTATGATGACATGTTTTACTTCCACTCGGTACCCCCTCACCCCCAGTGTATGTATCATGACATGTGTTACTTCCACTCGGTACCCCCTCACTCCCAGTGTATTTATGATGACATGTGCTACTTCCACTCGGTACCCTCTCACCCCCAGCGTATGTATGATGACATGCATTACTTCCACTCGGTACCCCCTCACTCCAGTGTATGTATGATGACATGTGTTACTTCCACTCAGTACCCTCTCACCCCCGGTGTACGTATGATGACATGTGTTACTTCCACTCTGTACCCCCTCACCCCAGTGTATATATGATGACATGTATTACTTCCACTCGCTACCCTCTCACCCCCAGTGTATGTATGATGACATGTCCTACTTCTGCTCAGTACCCCTCACCCCCAGTATATGTATGATGACATGTGTTACTTCCACTCGGTACCCCCTACCCCCAGTGTATGTTTGATGACATGTGTTACTTCCACTCGGTACCCCCTCACTCCTAGTGTATGTATGATGACATGTGGTACTTCCACTCGGTACCCCCTCACCCCCAGTGTATGTATGATGACATGCATTACTTCCACTCGGTATCCCCTCACTCCAGTGTATGTATGATGACAAGAGTTACTTCCACTCAGTACCCTCTCACCCCCGGTGTTTGTATGATGACATGTGTTACTTCCACTCTGTACCCCCTCACCCCAGTGTATATATGATGACATGTATTACTTCCACTCGCTACCCTCTCACCCCCAGTGTATGTATGATGACATGTGCTACTTCTGCTCAGTACCCCTCACCCCCAGTGTATGTATGATGACATGTGTTACTTCCACTCGGTACCCCCTACCCCCAGTGTAAGTATGATGACATATGTTACTTCCACTCAGTACCCTCTCACCCCCGGTGTATGTATGATGACATGTGTTACTTCCACTCTGTACCCCCTCACCCCAGTGTATATATGATGACAAGTATTACTTCCACTCGCTACCCTCTCACCCCCAGTGTATGTATGATGACATGTGCTACTTCTGCTCAGTACCCCTCACCCCCAGTGTATGTATGATGACATGTGTTACTTCCACTCGGTATCCCCTACCCCCAGTGTATGTATGATGACATGTGTTACTTCCACTCGCTTCCCCCTCACCCCCAGTGTATGTATGATGACATGTGTTACTTCCACTCGGTACCCCCTCTTCCCCAGTATATGTATGGTGACGTGTGTTACTTCCACTCGCTATTCCCTCACCCTCAGTGTATGTATGATGACATGTGCTACTTCCATTCGGTACCCTCTCACCCACAGTGTATGTATCATGACATGTGCTACTTCCACTCGGTACCCCCTCACACCCAGTGTATGTATGATGACATGTGCTACTTCCACTCGGTACCCCCTCACCCCAATATATGTATGATGACATGTGTTACTTCCACTCAGTACCCTCTCACCCCCAGTGTATGTATGATGACATGTGCTACTTTCACTCGCTACCCCCTCAACCCAGTGTATGTATGATGAAATGTGTTATTTTCACTCGGTACCCCCGCACCCCCAGTGTACATATGAAGACATGTGTTACTTCCATTCAGTACCCCCTCACCCACAGTGTATGTATGATGACGTGTGTTACTTTCACTCGCTACCCCCTCACTCCCAGTGTATGTATGATGATGTGCTACTTCCGTTCGATACCCTCTCACACCCAGTGTATGTATGATGACATGTGTTACTTCCACTCGGTACCCCCCCACACCCAGTGTATGTATGATTACATGTGCTACTTCCACTTGCTACCCCCTCACCCCCAATGTATGTATGATGACATGTTCTACTTCCACTCGGTACCCCCTCACCCCCAGTGTACATATGATGACATGTGTTACGTCCTCTCAGTACCCCCTCACCCTCAGTGTATGTATGATGACATGTGTTAATTTCACTCGCTACCCCCTCACTCCCAGTGTATGTATGATGACGAGCTGCTTCGGTTTGGTAACCTCTCACCCCCAGTGTATGTATGACGACATGTGTTACTTCCACTCGGTACCCCCCCACACCCAGTGTATGTATGATGACATGTGCTACTTCCACTCGGTACCCCCTCACCCCAATATATGTATGATGACATGTGTTACTTCCACTCAGTACCCTTTCACCCCCAGTGTATGTATGATGACATGTGTTACTTCCACTCGGTACCCCCTCACCCCAGTGTATATATATGATGACATGTATTACTTCCACTCGCTACCCTCTCACTCCCAGAGTATGTATGATGACATGTGTTACTTCCACTCGGTAACCCTCACCCCCAGTGTTTGTATGATGACATGTGTTACTTCCACTCGCTACCCCCTCACCTCAGTGTATGTATGATGACATGTGCTACTTTCACTCGCTACCCCCTCAACCCAGTATATGTATGATGAAATGTGTTATTTTCACTCGGTACCCCCGCACCCCCAGTGTACATATGAAGACATGTGTTACTTCCATTCAGTACCCCCTCACCCACAGTGTATGTATGATGACGTGTGTTACTTTCACTCGCTACCCCCTCACTCCCAGTGTATGTATGATGATGTGCTACTTCCGTTCGATACCCTCTCACACCCAGTGTATGTATGATGACATGTGTTACTTCCACTCGGTACCCCCCCACACCCAGTGTATGTATGATTACATGTGCTACTTCCACTTGCTACCCCCTCACCCCCAATGTATGTATGATGACATGTTCTACTTCCACTCGGTACCCCCTCACCCCCAGTGTACATATGATGACATGTGTTACGTCCTCTCAGTACCCCATCACCTTCAGTGTATGTATGATGACATGTGTTAATTTCACTCGCTACCCCCTCACTCCCAGTGTATGTATGATGACGAGCTGCTTCGGTTTGGTAACCTCTCACCCCCAGTGTATGTATGATGACATGTGTTACTTCCACTCGGTACCCCCCCACACCCAGTGTATGTATGATGACATGTGCTACTTCCACTCGGTACCCCCTCACCCCAATATATGTATGATGACATGTGTTACTTCCACTCAGTACCCTCTCACCCCCAGTGTATGTATGATGACATGTGTTACTTCCACTCGGTACCCCCTCACCCCAGTGTATATATATGATGACATGTATTATTTCCACTCGCTACCCTCTCACTCCCAGTGTATGTATGATGACATGTGTTACTTCCACTCGGTAACCCTCACCCCCAGTGTTTGTATGATGACATGTGTTACTTCCACTCGCTACCCCCTCACCTCAGTGTATGTATGATGACATGTGTTACTTCCACTCGGTACCCCCTCACCCCCAGTGTTTGTATCATGACATGTGTTACTTCCACTCGGTACCCCCTCACTCCCACTGTATGTATCATGACATGTGCTACTTCCACTCGGTACCCCCTCACCCCCAGTGTATGTATGATGACATGTGTTACTTCCACTCGGTACCGCCTCATCCCCAGTATATGTATGGTGACGTGTGTTACTTCCACTCGCTATCCCCTCACCCTCAGTGTATGTATGATGACATGTGCTACTTCCATTCGGTACCCCCTCACCCCCAGTGTATGTATCATGACATGTGCTACTTCCACTCGGTACCCCCTCACACCCAGTGTATGTATGATGACATGTGCTACTTCCACTCGGTACTCCCTCTCCGCAATATATGTATGATGACATGTGTTACTTCCACTCAGTACTCTCTCACCCCCAGTGTATATATGATGACATGTGCTACTTTCACTCGCTACCCCCTCAACCCAGTGTATGTATGATGAAATGTGTTATTTTCACTCGGTACCCCCACACCCCCAGTGTACATATGAAGACATGTGTTACTTCCATTCAGTACCCCCTCACCCACAGTGTATGTATGATGACGTGTGTTACTTTCACTCGCTACCCCCTCCCTCCCAGTGTATGTATGATGATGTGCTACTTCCGTTCGATACCCTCTCACACCCAGTGTATGTATGATGACATGTGTTACTTCCACTCGGTACCCCCCCCCCCACACCCAGTGTATGTATGATTACATGTGTTACTTTCATTCGCTACCCCCTCATCCCCAGTGTATGTGTTATAACATGTGTTACTTCCACTCAGTACTCCCTCTCCTCACCCCTTCCGGTATGTGTGTGGCTGATGACATGTGTTACTCCACTCTGTACCCCCTCACCCCAGTGTATATATGATGATATGCACATTCCACCTGCTACCCCTCCCTCACCCCCAGTATGTATGTATGATGACATGTAAGCAATTTCCTG
The DNA here is from genome assembly GCA_020002185.1 of Paraescarpia echinospica. NCBI lineage: Eukaryota > Metazoa > Annelida > Polychaeta > Sabellida > Siboglinidae > Paraescarpia > Paraescarpia echinospica. The sequence goes on along the minus strand of JAHLWY010001337.1, from coordinate 16,450 downwards.
TCCTCAGTACCCTCACCCCCAGTGTATGTATGGATGACATGTGTTACCCACTCGGTACCCCCCACCCCAGTGTAAGTATGGATGACATGTGTTACTCCACTCAGTACCCTCTCACCGGGTGTGTAAGGATGACATGTGTTACTCCACTCTGTACCCCTCACCCCGGTGTATATATGACACATTTATTACTTCCACTCACACCCCTCCCACCCCCAGTGTATGTATGCATGACATGTGGCCACTTGCTCAGTACCCTCACCCCCCAGTAAAAATGTATGATGACATGTGTTACCTCCCACTCGGTACCCCACCCCAGTGTGTGTATGTATGATGACATGTGTTACTTCCACTCGCTGCCCCCTCACCCCCAGTGTATGTATGATGACATGTGTTACTTCCACTCGGAACCCCTCATCCCCAGTATATGTATGGTGACGTGTGTTACTTCCACTCGCTATCCCCTCACCCTCAGTGTATGTATGATGACATGTGCTACTTCCATTCGGTACCCCCTCACCCCAAGTGTATGTATCATGACATGTGCTACTTCCACTCGGTACCCCCTCACACTCAATGTATGTATGATGACATGTGCTACTTCCACTCGGTACCCCCTCACCCCAATATATGTATGATGACATGTATTACTTCCACTCGCTACCCTCTCACTCCCAGTGTATGTATGATGACATGTGTTACTTCCACTCGGTAACCCTCACCCCCAGTGTTTGTATGATGACATGTGTTACTTCCACTCGCTACCCCCTCACCTCAGTGTATGTATGATGACATGTGCTACTTTCACTCGCTACCCCCTCAACCCAGTGTATGTATGATGAAATGTGTTATTTTCACTCGGTACCCCCGCACCCCCAGTGTACATATGAAGACATGTGTCACTTCCATTCAGTACCCCCTCACCCACAGTGTATGTATGATGACGTGTGTTACTTTCACTCGCTACCCCCTCACTCACAGTGTATGTATGATGATGTGCTACTTCCGTTCGATACCCTCTCACACCCAGTGTATGTATGATGACATGTGTTACTTCCACTCGGTACCCCCCCACACCCAGTGTATGTATGATTACATGTGCTACTTCCACTTGCTACTCCCTCACCCCCAATGTATGTATGATGACATGTTCTACTTCCACTCGGTACCCCATGACCCCCACTGTACATATGATGACATGTGTTACGTCCTCTCAGTACCCCCTCACCCTCAGTGTATGTATGATGACATGTGTTAATTTCACTCGCTACCCCCTCACTCCCAGTGTATGTATGATGACGAGCTGCTTCCGTTTGGTAACCTCTCACCCCCAGTGTATGTATGATGACATGTGTTACTTCCACTCGGTACCCCCCCACACCCAGTGTATGTATTATGACATGTGCTACTTCCACTCGGTACCCCCTCACCCCAATATATGTATGATGACATGTGTTACTTCCACTCAGTACCCTCTCACCCCCAGTGTATGTATGATGACATGTGTTACTTCCACTCGGTACCCCCTCACCCCAGTGTATATATATGATGACATGTATTATTTCCACTCGATACCCTCTCACTCCCAGTGTATGTATGATGACATGTGTTACTTCCACTCGGTAACCCTCACCCCCAGTGTTTGTATGATGACATGTGTTACTTCCACTCGCTACCCCCTTCCCTCAGTGTATGTATGATGACATGTGTTACTTCCACTCGGTACCCCCTCACCCCCAGTGTTTGTATCATGACATGTGTTACTTCCACTCGGTACCCCCTCACTCCCACTGTATGTATCATGACATGTGCTACTTCCACTCGGTACCCCCTCACCCCCAGTGTATGTATGATGACATGTGTTACTTCCACTCGGTACCCCCTCATCCCCAGTATATGTATGGTGACGTGTGTTACTTCCACTCGCTATCCCCTCACCCTCAGTGTATGTATGATGACATGTGCTACTTCCATTCGGTACCCCCTCACCCCCAGTGTATGTATCATGACATGTGCTACTTCCACTCGGTACCCCCTCACACCCAGTGTATGTATGATGACATGTGCTACTTCCACTCGGTACTCCCTCACCGCAATATATGTATGATGACATGTGTTACTTCCACTCAGTACCCTCTCACCCCCAGTGTATGTATGATGACATGTGCTACTTTCACTCGCTACCCCCTCAACCCAGTGTATGTATGATGAAATGTGTTATTTTCACTCGGTACCCCCGCACCCCCAGTGTACATATGAAGACATGTGTTACTTCCATTCAGTACCCCCTCACCCACAGTGTATGTATGATGACGTGTGTTACTTTCACTCGCTACCCCCTCACTCCCAGTGTATGTATGATGATGTGCTACTTCCGTTCGATACCCTCTCACACCCAGTGTATGTATGATGACATGTGTTACTTCCACTCGGTACCCCCCCACACCCAGTGTATGTATGATTACATGTGCTACTTCCACTTGCTACCCCCTCACCCCCAATGTATGTATGATGACATGTTCTACTTCCACTCGGTACCCCCTCACCCCCAGTGTACATATGATGACATGTGTTACGTCCTCTCAGTACCCCATCACCTTCAGTGTATGTATGATGACATGTGTTAATTTCACTCGCTACCCCCTCACTCCCAGTGTATGTATGATGACGAGCTGCTTCGGTTTGGTAACCTCTCACCCCCAGTGTATGTATGACGACATGTGTTACTTCCACTCGGTACCCCCCACACCCAGTGTATGTATGATGACATGTGCTACTTCCACTCGGTACCCCCTCACCCCAATATATGTATGATGACATGTGTTACTTCCACTCAGTACCCTCTCACCCCCAGTGTATGTATGATGACATGTGTTACTTCCACTCGGTACCCCCTCACCCCAGTGTATATATATTATGACATGTATTACTTCCACTCGCTACCCTCTCACTCCCAGTGTATGTATGATGACATGTGTTACTTCCACTCGCTACCCCCTCACCTCAGTGTATGTATGATGACATGTGTTACTTCCACTCGGTAACTCCTCACCCCCAGTGTATGTATCATGACATGTGTTACTTCCACTCGGTACCCCCTCACTCCAGTGTATGTATGATGACATGTGTTACTTCCACTCAGTACCCTCTCACCCCCAGTGTATGTATGATGACATGTGTTACTTTCATTCGCTACCCCCTCATCCCCAGTGTATGTGTGATAACATGTGTTACTTCCTCTCAGTACCCCCCCACTCCCAGTGTATGTATGATGACATGTGCTACTTCCACTCGGTACCCCATGATCCCCAGTGTATGTATGATGACATGTGCAACTTCCACTCGGTACCCCCTCACCCCCAGTGTATGTACGATGACATTTGCTACTTCCACTCGGTACCCCCTCACCCCCAGTGTACATATGATGACATGTGTTACTTCCACTTGGTACCCCTCCACCCCCAGTGTATATATGATGACATGTGCTACTTTCACTCGCTACCCCCTCATCCCAGTGTATGTATGATGAAATGTGTTATTTTCACTCGGTACTCCCTCACCCCCAGTGTACATATGATGACATGTGTTACTTCCATTCAGTACCCCCTCACCCCCAGTGTATGTATGATGACGTGTGTTACTTTCACTCGCTACCCCCTCACTCCCAGTGTATGTATGATGATGTGCTACTTCCGTTCGATACCCTCTCACACCCAGTGTATGTATGATGACATGTGTTACTTCCACTCGGTACCCCCCGACACACAGTGTATGTATGATTACATGTGCTACTTCCACTTGCTACCCCCTCAACCCCAGTGTATGTATGATGACATGTTCTACTTCCACTCGGTACCCCCTCACCCCCAGTGTACATATGATGACATGTGTTACGTCCTCTCAGTACCCCCTCACCCTCAGTGTATGTATGATGACATGTGTTACTTTCACTCGCTACCCCCTCACTCCCAGTGTATGTATTATGACGAGCTGCTTCCGTTTGGTACCCTCTCACCCCCAGTGTATGTATGATGACATGTGTTACTTCCACTCGGTACCCCCCCACACCCAGTGTATGTATGATGACATGTGCTACTTCCACTCGGTACCCCCTCACCCCAATATATGTATGATGACATGTGTTACTTCCACTCAGTACCCTCTCACCCCCAGTGTATGTATTATGACATGTGTTACTTCCACTCGGTACCCCCTCACACCAGTGTGTATATATGATGACATGTATTACTTCCACTCGCTACCCTCTCACTCCCAGTGTATGTATGATGACATGTGTTACTTCCACTCGGTACCCCTCACCCCCAGTTTATGTATGATGACATGTGTTACTTCCACTCTGTACCCCCTCACCCCAGTGTATGTATGATTACATGTGCTATTTCCACTTGCTACCCCTCACCCCCAGTGTATGTATGATGACATGTGCTACTTCCACTCGGTACCCCCTCACCCCCAGTGTACATATGATGACATGTGTTACGTCCTCTCAGTACACCCTCACCCTCAGTGTATGTATGATGACATGTGTTACTTTCACTCGCTACCCCCTCACTCCCAGTGTATGTATGATGTGATGTGTTAATTCCACTCTGTACCTTCTCACCCCTGTGTATGTATGATTACATGTGCTACTTCCACTCGGTACCCCCTCACTCCCAGTATATGTATGATGACTTGTGTTACTTCCACTCGCTATCCCCTCACCCTCAGTGTATGTATGATGACATGTGCTACTTCCATTTGGTACACCCTCACCCCCAGTGTATGTATCATGACATGTGCTACTTCCACTCGGTACCCCCTCACCCCCAGTGTATATATCATGACATGTGCTACTTGCGCTCAGTACCCCTCACCCCCAGGGTATGTATGATGACATGTGTTACTTCCACTCGCTATCCCCTCACCCTCAGTGTATGTATAATGACATGTGCTACTTCCATTCGGTACCCCCTCACCCCCAGTGTATGTATCATGACATGTGCTACTTCCACTCGGAACCCCCCCACCCCCAGTGTATGTATGATGACATGTGCTAAAATTGTTGTCCATCGTTGTAATACACCTCCTCAACGTCAGACACCCTGGATCCACCGTCACACATCGTCAGCCGAAACACCTACACCGACGACAGGATGTTATTGCAATCGGATGGTAAATAGTTTTAGTACATTACAGAAATATGGGGGATACAGAAAGACAGATAGTGCGGTGAGAGAGAGACAGGGAGATATATATATATTTCGAGAGAGAGAGAGAGAGGGAGGGAGAGTGGGTGGGAGAGAGAGAGGGAGACGGAGAGGGAGAGGAAGAGGGAGAGGTGATTGACTGACTGACTGACTGACTGACTGACATGCAGACTTGCAGACGTATTGATATAATAGACATACATATATACTTATGTACATTACCTCACATACGTACGTGCGTCAGACATACACAGAGACATAGGTTCATACAGACGTGCCGATATAAAGACACACATACAGCTAGACAGGCAAACATACAAAGACAGACAACATACATACCGACAAAAACAGACAGACAAACAGAGACAAAACATAAGTGCATATCACATACTTCCACGCATGTAAACACAAACACACGTTTCCACATGTTCACTGTCTTGATAGACGTTCATAGTTAACTATCTGTTTTTAAAACTATATAATTATATACATTACTGACGGTCCATTGACAAATATGTAGTAAACATGCACGGTCTTGTACCACCATTAAATATAGCGTTTATTGTGTTACGTGACTACTTACAGCATTTTACGTGTTTGCTATGGACACAGAACACCACTTTTAATTTATCTATCCGGAAAGTTGCACAAATTGATGTTAACACATGTTTGGCATACCATTTTCATAACGAAACGTACGAATGGCTACTCTACCATCCGCGCCAGGAAATATGACCTGGATTACCTGCGATGGCGACTTAGCAGTGTAAGGTGGTTGAACATAATTTTGATTCATGGGAAGGTCAGGATGCGATGCCACCCACAAATTTCCGGTTGCTACGTCAACGTTGATGTTGTCGACGGATGAGCACAATGAAATCACCTGAAAACAAAAATCAACAAATGTCCATGCCCACAATGCCATGCCATTACTTTATTTTACTATTTCATTCTTCGATTATATTAATTAAATATCAATGTATCTTATCTTACAACATGTCACACAAAGAAAATTAATTAACCACACCTTTCTATCAAATAGTTAGGCCACATAAGAACAACGCTGGTTCCAAACCTGTGCTGACTCAACTCATTATCGTTGGCAAACAATGGTCTAGGAGAAGGTAAACTCTTACACCAAAACCATAGACGCTGAGTCCGGGCGGCGGCAAAATAGCATGGATCCAAGATAAATACATTGAACAAATCAAGAACCTGTACGCTGTGTTCATAGACCCCACAAAGGCCTTTGGTACCATCAACCGGGAGCCCCTCTCGACCATCCCAGGACAGCCTTAGTAAATTCGTGAAAATAATCAGCCTATTCCATAACGACATGACTTGTTTCGTTCTCTCGAATAGTGCAGTGTCAGCGCCGTTTAAAATATCCGACGGCGTCAAGAAGTATGAGTGATTGCCTCATTTTTCTTCAACCTCTTTTTCACCTGTGTCCTCAACATAGCCTGAAAGATGTAATCGGAACCCTAAGAGAGGAAGGTTCATTTAATGGCGGAAAAGTACCTTGACCAACCGCAACGATACTTCAGTCAGCCCGTGACGCTGCGACGGAAACAACAGCTAAAGAAAGAATTTCAGGCCCCTCATTTTATTTAGTGTGTGCGTGTGTGTGTGTGTGTGTTTGTGTTTGTGTGTGTGTGTGTGTGTGTGTGTGTGTGTAGTGGTGAAGGAGGTGTGTGTGTGTGTGTGTGTGTGTAGTGGTGGTGGAGGTGGTGGTGGTGGTGTGTGTGTGAGTACTATAATATTCGATTATTATGTTATGAGACAATTAACAGAATAATTTCGTGTTCGTTATCTTCGTATTACCAACAGAGAACGCACAAGTGGGCGGTTTCCATAAGAAAAAATTACCGATCTTGCAGATGATATAGACGTAATAAGTGTTATCATCAAGTCTGTACATATGCACTGTTAATTTTGATATCTAGCTTCCTGAATACGCAGCGAAAGCAATAGAGTTCACCAGCCCATTGCCCTATTCCGGCTAGCATTTAACAAATTAGATCATGTATGGAAGACAAAAATATGAGGATCACTCAAATTGTCGATTTTGAATAGTACCGTCGAAAGTATATTGCTATAATTATGTAGTTGATTGCTGGACCTTCATAAAAGACATGACTGAAATATCGACGAAATGTTTAGCAAAATGTTAATGAAGTGCTTAAATATCTACATGAGCAATAGCCTAAACAAACAAGAACGTTATGGATTGTTCACGAAACAGACGAAAAAGGTGCGCATTAGGCGTCAACAACTAGCAACTAATTGATCACTGTTATCATAACACAAAAGAACCAAAGTCAATATTCATCATGTGAAACCCCACTTGTGGAAACAAAGAACTGAAGAAATCAAAAAATAAACAATAATCCGATCGTCGAAAACACTGATGTTGTCGTGGCCGACCTCCCATCCCATATCTAATGTACGCTCGGTCCACGTGAAAGGTCTTATCTATGCTCCGGCCCTGGCCGACCAGTGGTGAAGATGAGGCTTAGATTATAATGTATGCTTCCTTGGAAGCCATATCGTAAGAAGGATATAACGCTACATAGAATTATGAATACTTACACAACAACTGATTCTCGTTAGATGTGTATCAATATTGACACACATAATATGTGTACAGTAGTATCGCATTATCACTTTTTGAAGATGTGACATTAGACAAAAGAACAATAATAACATATTTCTTTTCATAATGGATTATATAAATTAATTACATAATAATGTCTTCAATTGTTTGGAGCGGTACTATGTTTAAACACAACCTAACCAATTATATATTAAAGGTCGGTTACACATAAATGAATAATATTTTGATTATCAACATAAAACGGGTGGCTTCCTATCTGTTTGCTTTTGGCGTCGTTTGTTGTAACTGTAATTTTGTGAAATGATAAAATGCCTCTTTATTGCCTGTATTCATATTTCACACTATACAGTAGAGCGAACGAGATAACCACACATTGTCTTAATTACAAATCCTCCTCGTCTGATGTATATTCGCTAATATTCGCAAACGTACATAGTGGAATAAAGACACTAGAACTGTCTAGACACTAGACATTATCTGAAATATATATTTTTAAATTTGTCTCCGAAGCAAACATTGGTCACCTTAAGAAAACGTAACCTGTGTTTCTGTAATACTAAGCACGCTACCTTACCTGCAGCAATTGCAACTTGTTCCAATTCCGGGCGTAGATACTCAACCTTTCGCCACCAAACTCTGTCAAGTACAGGTATCTACAATATGGCACGAATCACATTATGGCATAAAACCTTGTATTGCACCTCTCAATCAAATTACGCATCTGCTAAATAGTTCGTATGAAAACGGAGCAATTATAACCTAATATATAGCGTCTACAACCTCAGAGACCTGAGGTATTACGCGTAACATACAAGGATCATTAAGCAAAACCGTGAACAAGGATCCACAAGAGCCTTCAATGGAGCAAGGAACCGTCTACGTGTAGGATAGAATGCAATTTCAAACAAACACGTGGTAGCTGAAGTCACTGTCAAAGACAACGCCCATATCATGAATGGTAAATGATGGTGATAAATCAATACCAAGCAATTTACCCGAGATGTAGTTCAGAACCCTGTTTCGTTGTTGTTGTTTTTGTGATTAATAATTACGTCATTTTTTAAAGTTGGATTTAGCCTCACATTTGTTTCCATTTCCATGTTGTTTCCATTCCCAATACGACGTCAATGAGGTGTGTGTTGGTGAAAGTGATATGTAAACCTATGTGTCGTCAGCCTACGTGTGATGAATGATGTTGTTCATTAACGTTCCAACTAAGAAACGTAAAGTATAATAATAAAGGTTCTTTTACCGCGCGATCTCTAACTAATAGTTAATCAATGCGCTCACAATATAGAAACAATTATAAAAACAATTAAAATAATATATAAATTAGTTATAAATTAATTAATTTACAAAATAAAAAATTGATTAATAAATTAACAAGAGTCACTAAAACGTCCTGTAAAATAAATCTTGCTATTGTCCACCATACGTTTGTTTAAATAAATATATCTTCAGGTGACATTTAAATAAAAACACAGACGGAGCATCTCGTAGAGTCAGTGGCAGTTCGTTCCATTTGGCCGGACCAGTTATGCCAAACGCTCGCTTGCCGATGGATTTTGATGCTCGTGGAACTGCAAGCTGAAGATGGTCATGAAGCTGCCGAAGACGAGGGTTGCGAGTTCGTGGATGTAGTAGATGTGCAAGGTACTTCGGTGCCAAACCATGGAGCACCTTGTAAATATACACAAGTACTTTAAACACAATGCATTGTCTGACTGGCAACCAGTGCAGAAGCGCCAGTACTGGCGTGATGTGTGAAGATATAGGTGTGAGGACAACTAGGCGGGCTGCCCTATTGTGTATCTTCTGGAGACGTGCTAAGTGAAATTCGGTTAGGTCCAGCAGCAGAGCGTTGCAGTAATCTAAGCTTGAAACAACCAACGCAATGACCAATGAATGGCGGACAGGCTTCGTGATATAGGCCCTGATGGAGCTAATACGTCTCAGATGGTAGTTACACTTCTTGCAAACAGCACCAACATGCTGTTTCATGCTCATGTGAGTGTCAAAGTGAGCTCCCAAATTCCTGACAGAGACAACAGGTTTTATGTTGACTCCACCAACAACGAGGTACTCTGGAAGTCCAAATTTCTTTAGATGATAGGGACTGAGGGCCACCATAAATTCAGTCTTAGTGTCGTTTAGCTTGAGTTTATGCATAACCATCCAACATTTGACTTCACTGATGCAGTCACTAAGTTTCTGAACAGCGCACTCCAAGTCACCAGATATGTGAGGATAGTAGGATGTGTATATCTGAAGATCATCAGCAAATTTATGATATTCTACAGAGTGCTTCGTTAGTATGTCCTGCATTGGTGCTGTGTACACAGTGAACAACACCGAGCCCTGTGGAACACCGTATCTCACAGGGCGTTCTTCTGATGCATCCACCCCAATCCGCAGACGCTGTGTACGATCCCACATGTACGAACCGAACCATGCAAGTGCCGCGCCAGATATTCCCAGGTGGCTATGCATAGTCTTTAGTAGGATAGCAGCATCGATCGTATCGAACGCAGAAGAAAAATCCAGGAGATCCAGAAGGACACCCCTGGAGTCTGCCATGTAACTGGTGATATCGTGCTGCACTGTCATTAAAGCAGTTTCAGTGCTGTGTCGCTAATATAAGCTAAGCAGTACAGGACCAAGGACGGATCCCGTGCAACTCCATATGGAAGACACTGTGTAAAATATAATGAGCCAGACATATTACTGATTTGGAGGCCGTCTGAAAAAATATTACGACCTAAACCAATGTAGATCTGTGCGAGAAACCTCAAAATGTCCAGGGATACTTCAACATGTTCATTTTTACCACATCCTCTTTAACCGCCGTGGTCGTGACGTTTTAAACGGATTATTTTGGAGCATTACGGCCCGACTTATATGAATGTGTTTTAGGTCTTTTGAAATATGTCTGACATTGTGCTATGTGTTCATCATACACGAAACACATCGAATGATGCACGTGTAACAGTCGAAGTACAGCTACTGGCATCGTAGTTATAATCCGGCGAAAACCTGGCGGGGTTACTGTGGTGTAGGAATGGGTAAATGACGCCACTCAATCGGAATGTTAATACCAAAGGTCGACTAACATTGGAAACGTGCTACATTGATTGTAATGTAACGCCAGTCAAAAATACACTTTACGTTCTATGCTTCCTTTAGATTTTGTTGTAACCATTTGAACGTTAATTCAAACATTTATCCTCTGACAATATTCTTCGTTGTTCTGTATTGTTTCAATTATCATGGGTTTACTAAACAACACATTGAAAACAATATATTATTTTTTAATATACATCCCACAATACGTCGTAACATTCGGCTTAACTGAGAACATTGGCATATGTGACATGTCTCTGGAAGTGTCGGCAGCATGTGTTCTTTGTCATTCAGAACGGCATTTAAATTAACCTACGTTGGGTGTGTTCACGGGATATATTTTTTCGCAAATGGCATCCGAATCCAGGGTTTCTCTAGTGTTACACCTGTATCAAGAGATCGCATGCACAATATAATAAACTACACCTACCTGCCATTTGGAGATATGTTTACGCCGTTCGGAATAAAACCTCCCTTTAGCATAATACGCCCCCTGGTGCCGTCGTAGAAACCGACATTGCCAAGCCGAAGACGACGAGTCAACTCCTTTTTGAAATCGAATTTGAAGAAGTTGGTGAAGTCTTCACCCGTCATCACGAGGTCATTGAGGCTGACGGACCATATCACATATTGGCTGTATCTATACAGTGGAATCTCATACGGTAAAATATAAGATATTAGTCCCACTAATACGGTCACCTCGCTATTCAGATCACGTTCGTCATGTCGCAAAGGTGAACGTATTAGTGAGGCTCAACTGTATATGTTAATTTCAATTGTATAAACCACCGTTTGTTCACGAAATGTTCACGTATCTATTATATACACCATTTGTATTATATTAGATAGAGTACAGATTGAAATACATATTATAATTGTACCCGTAACATAATAACTTGAACTTCGTAGCATGGTATTGTAACTCGTGTTGTGCTACTGCTGATCGCAACCTTCTTGTGTTGAGTGTGCTAATGATTGTTGCCTTTTTGTCCTGAGAATGTTAGTAATCGGTGTAAATATTGTATTTTTTCCCTAACCCTAATCCAAAAAAGAACAGGACTATTTGAGAGCATGACATACATCAGATTATTTTCATTGTATCAGGCAGTGATCAAAGTGAAATAAATATTTGTAACCCTATACAAGACAAGAAATGACCAGGGGTATTTGGGAGCATGAAATACAACAGTAACCTGAAAACAATTTTAACCATTCTATGACATGTATATAAGCGTATCCAATCTGTTGACAAATGACATTATATCGAATAGCTCATGCGGCGTCAATTCATATTATATATATACTTAGAAACACTTACTGAATAAATGTCCGGTCATCCTGATACGTTCTCACGTGGTACAACTTTCTTCTCGTCGCGTCGAAACGAAACTTCTCCACAGTTTCTTTGTTGTTTCCATTATGACTGACAACAAATATGAATACTACGTCTGAAAAAATGTCATACATCACAACTATTAATACATAATGTACGTTTTGATCCGCCCACATGCTGAGTGACATAATGTGCTAATCCATTATTTGTGAGCCACCTAGTTAAGACGTGCACATAAACAACTGTTCCTATATAGTTTATAATACTGAGAAAAATGAGTGAAAATAGAGTGAAATGACATGTTTAATTTCTTTTAAACGTTGTATTCGTAAACGTAATACTCCTGTTAAGTAATGCGCCAAATACGAAACCTGTTCGTTGCGAACTCATGTCATTATGTCCGCTCAAACATGCTAATTTGCATGTCACAAAGCAACCAGCCCATCGGATATTGCTGACGTCACCACGGTCAATGCCGCTGAGCGCGCCCTATCTTCTAGCACGACGAGCTGTGGTGCGGCTTGTTGTTTCAGAGTGTACATGAAATTGCAATCGCGGAATTTAATATATATTGATATCACAGTAAAGATACTGATCTTATCTACAAGTTTATAAGGCCTGAAACACCAACCCGCATTGAAGCGCGCCGTGCTAAATTCTAGCGGTGCTACCAGCGAAGACATCACCTCGAACGCTAGATGTCGCAATAAACTGTGCAGAAAATTTACAGAAAAGCGCGACCAAAAGAGTCTTGAACACTGTGACAAAGGGTGTTAACAAATAGTTGAATATCAGGACACTATTTTAGAGTATATTTAATTCAGATTGGGAATAAACATGTTCATTTCGCTTAGTCTTTAAAGGGACGTAATCCGATCTTCTACCCGGAATTAGCGGGCTTAGTAATTTCTATCTGAAAGTCTACTGGGTTGACCGTGGGGAAGTGAGCATCATTGAACATAAAGGGGTATAGCAGTTAACTCAGCCCGAATCGGCTGTATTAACAATGAAGGTTATTTTGAAACAAGATGTTTTGTTTACTATTTGAACATGCACCCGTGGTCGTGCCTCCAAATTGCGATCGTTGTTACGGGCTTACTAAACACAATGTGGCGGGCAGGATACCTTCAACATAGTTAGTATAGTCTCAAGAACATTGCTTTAATTAAGAGATGAACAACTAGGAACAGACTATGTTCTTTTGAAACAACGCAGATTGAATGGCGGATTTTGATGAGAAATTATTATTAAAACCATCATGTCCTGTAAGAGACCATACTGCGATTGGTGTCTTTCCAAAGGCTGAGACCGTGAGGAGAGAATGTGACTCTGTCGAGGTCTCCTACAATGTCGAGTGCGTGGGCCCCGCGTCTGGGTTTGTTGAAGTCAAACAGGAATATATTGCCCCGTGTTTTTGGATCCAAGCCCTGTCCAGCAACATATACAATACTATTATTTTCATCTCAGTTTCTTATAAAACAAATCTGTTTACTAATGTATGTATCCTACATCCTCAAGTCAAACAGGAGTATATTGCCTCGAATGTAATGTTGGCATCTACACCCTACCAACAACAAGTACGATTATATATATATATATAATCGTATAGATGACCACATTACATTCGAGGCAATATACTCCTGTTTGACTATAGGATATATATATATTATTAGTCGATTGCTATATTTATAGTTACACTGTTATGCTTTTTTAAGTTGCAAAACCACTGCATTATTTTGCTGTATCCAATTATGGCTAATAGCCTGGGTTACGACTTATGGCAAATAAATCGCTTTTGAAATGAGACTTGCGGGATGCTAACGTCATATGTCAAACGAGTATTGTCAACTGTGGAAATATATGATAGCCACAACCCGAGGTATAACGGATGATTGCATGCAACAAAATATTTGAAGAGTATTTGCCAATTTTAAATTCGCAGATATATTTGTTTAAAAACTGTACAAAACCATTGCGTGTGCATATGTGCGCGTGGGCGCCTGTGCGTGCGTGCGTTTGTGGGCCTGTCGTATGTGCGTGTGTGTGCGCGTGTACGTGTTTGCGTTTCTGCGAGTTTGCGTGTCTGCTTGTTTGCGTATCTGCTTGTCGGCGTGTAGGAGTATTTGCATATGTGAATGTGCGCAGGTGTGCGTGTATGCTTTGTTTGCGTGCATGCATATGAATATGAGTGTGTCCGTGCGCGTCTCACGGTGAAACCGCTTAAATACCCATATAAGACATATTGATGTCGCGTTAGCCGATATGGGTCACAAACGCGTTGAATGGTCAATATCATGGTCAACATATAAAGGTCTTATCGCTTCGCCTGATGCATATTGCAGGTATATAACAACCAAATTTAATATATTATATAGTTGTGGACATTATCATCTTTATTATCGTTAATATCGTGATCATTGGCGTCACCGTCATCACCACTATCGTGACCACAGGCAAAATAGTAGATGCACCACTATTGTCACTATCATCACCACCATCGTGACAACAATCATAGTCGTCAACACACATCACCATTATCGTCACCATCATCACCACCACTATTGTGGTAATCGTATAAATTATGTTACTTTACAATACCCATAAACCCATAAAGTAATGGTTAATATAAGCACACACACACAAATACTCACGCACACAAACGCATACATAAATGCGTCCGCACACACACACACTATATATATATATATAATGACAAGTAATATAAACGGTCACCACTACTTACTGATGTGACAAAGGCCAATCCATTTGGTAGCACTTGGGTGTCTTCTGAGCAGTGATCTAGCAGGCACGACACGACCACATAATGATACAGGAAATACCAAGTAAGACTACCACGAAATAAAATAGGAACTGTCGAACAGTATTACGTTTGATACGACGCTTACACAGAAAATAATATCTAGCAACATCTCAAACGCCGCCAAAACAACACATAAAAGTTTATGTTGTTATCTACAGTGGCGCTCTTCCTCTTCATAATAAATATGCAATAAGTTCAAATATAACGTTGACATTTAAATTATCCAAATGCAAAATGCTAGATCCACTTTCTATTACTGACATTTATTCTGCGTCGCACTTGTTGGCCATGAGCTTGAATGGAACCTTAGTTACTGCTACTGCTGCTACTGCTGCTACTACTATTACTACTACTGCTACTGCTGCTACTACTATTACTACTATT
Source organism: Paraescarpia echinospica (assembly GCA_020002185.1). Lineage (NCBI taxonomy): Eukaryota > Metazoa > Annelida > Polychaeta > Sabellida > Siboglinidae > Paraescarpia > Paraescarpia echinospica. Next base: position 968 of record JAHLWY010001337.1, on the reverse strand, counting down.
ACTACCACTACTGCCTTCACCACCACTACGACCACCACTGTTACTACTACTACTACTACTACCACTATTACTACCACTACTGCCTTCACCACCACCACCACCACTACGACCACCACTGTTACTACTACTACTACTACTACTACTACTACTACTGCTGCTGCTACTACTACTACTACTACTACTGCTGCTGCTACTACTACTACTACTATTACTACTACTACTATTATTACTACTACTACTACTGCTGCTGCTACTACTACTACTACTATTACTACTACTACTATTATTACTACTACTACTACTGTTATTACTACTACTACTACTACTAATAGTACTAATATTACTAATAATACCAATAATATGGAATAAAGTTATCAATAAAAAACTCAAGACTTTGTTGTCCACAATGGTATTAATTAAATAAAATATATATGTTAGAATATTGTCAACCACAGGACAACAATGGGGTGGACTTATCGTGCGAAACAAATGAGTTTCAAAGCAAGATGTCGTCTTGTATAAAGACAACACCACTCTATAATACGTTATGGATCCGGTAAAGCCGTTATCCCTGGAAAGTTACGCAATAGTTTAACGACCTCTTAGACCAAACCGGTTAGATGAAGTGCTAGCCGCAGTGAATGAACACTTACCAATGCCGGACACCAGCATACAACGGCCCGGCTGGTGATTGCATGTTTGGAGAGAAAAATGTCCATCTAAAAACGAAAACAGCTACTCCGTAAACCGATATCATGTCAATCTGACTCAACAAACTTTGGGATGTAGGCTAAATTGATGTAACTGCAAGCACAACTATGACATTAATGTAAGCAATATTCACTTAGGCAATATAAAATGCATAAATGTTATTATGTTGGCAGATGTGGGGAATTTATTAATTTGTGTACAACCCTAATCTTCCCGGACCCGAATATTTCCTAATAAAGGTTTCCTCACGTAATATC
>JAHLWY010001336.1:15000-22400 GCA_020002185.1 Paraescarpia echinospica | reverse complement strand
CAAAACAATGTGTTAAATCGCCAACACCTGTGACAGATATGGCACACAGAAGAAAAGAATTAAGAAAATGAGTTGCCTTTGAGAAAGTGACCGGCACCGTAAAGGCATTCTGGGGAGAGTTCGCTGTCTCCGAACGAAGCAAGCAACTCACTCACAATGATGTCTGGTTTCTCCAGGGGGTCCCATGTCCTCATGTCACATGACACGACCATCACAAGGTCCCCCCACACTTCATATTTGAGGTTCTTCAGTCTACGGACATAAAGCAAGCATGCACATGAGGTAAGAGTACTTAAATGGAAAACAGTAACTATTGTCAAATTATAGTTAAGTTCCTATAGAGTATGGTATCCAGTGTTTGGGACTGCTCAAAGCGCTTCAATCCTACTATTTGGCACCACTGTATCACATATTTCCTTTGCGATACGTGGTGGCAGTGAAGTTACCCTGACACATTGCTTACCTGGTAATGTATTTTAGGACTTTATGAACTTATGAGATAATCATTAAAATAGGTTATCTTGTTGTTGTTCTCCTTGTCCCCCGTAGTAGGGGTGAGCCTGGCCTAGACTTTTGTTTGTTTTCCTTCTATTTCCCCCTGTTTCTTCTATCCTAAGTAAACAACTGATACCAAAATTATATGGGCTACAAGTGCCTGACTCCTGCAACTGGTTGTAATGTTTTGCCACTGTCTCTGTCAGATGTGCAGCCTGTGACAACAACAGAGTACATCTGATCTAGTACCATCGTTATCGCAGTTCCAGCACTGGACACTGATATTTTATGCTTCGGACCAATATTGTTGATGTATTGATATCATCATATGATCATGTCATTGTTTACAAACTCTTGTCTTGGGGGCTGAGGAGGGGGAGCTAAGGCCAGATGAATGTAATTTTGTTTGACATCATGTCTACATCAATGTTCTGAGATGATCCCTAAAGTAAACAGAGTACATCTGATCTAGTACCAAGTCTACAGAATCATCAATGGCATCGACGACATCATCAAGAGGACTTCTTCATGATCACAACAAACTGCACACGAGGCCACAAGTCACAATACAAAATTCTGTAAGACACCGAGCAGACTTGATATTAGGAAACACTCCTTTTCACAACGCATCTTTCTAGACTGGAACAACCTTTCTTAGCAAACAGTGAACGCTGAAAACATCCTCTCCTTCAAAACAAAACTCGACAAAGAATTGAAGATGGACAGGTTTAAGTTTTAATAAAAGCATAAAATCACAAGACAAGCCACGTTTTCAATACCAAAATACAGGCAAGTTACACTGTGAAGCGGCAAATATCGCCCATGTCCATGACGGCCACGTTAAAAAAGCTGTACTAGGAATAAAAACATGAAAATAACATGCAACATATTCTACTAGATTACAGTTTATTGTATTGTGAAGTTGTCACTGCACTGTCATCGAATAAGTAATATTAAAATAGCCGTCATCGGGTAAACGTACCGTTAATTGCTACTACAGCCTATCGGATAGTTGTGGTACTATAGTTAATAATGAATCCAAAAGGCACTAGTACCATAGTTTACCTTTCATAAAGAAATCATTCACAAACTAACTATAACCAGTATTCAGTTACGACTAAATTGTCATAAACTAATACAAAACTTATGAAATCATAAAACTTTGCTTATATTCAGTTAATTCAGCTGTAAGCATAATTACCTGGTTCTACACAGTGGTATATATTGATGTACGAACATATATAGTGTTTGTGCAGTTATTGAAACGGGGCTGAATACGTTCCAGAAAAATCGAGATGATGTTCGATTGAACAGATCTACAAGGGGGTAAAACATTTTGAGCAGTCCTAAAGACTCGATACCACGCTATACAAGAACTTACCTTTCCTTTATATTGGCACAATTTTAAAGCAGAACAATGAGACACAATCAAGTTCAGTTATTATATATTTTAATTAACACTGTCTGTATTCGTTTCATTTTCTATATATACAGCTGTATATATATGTGTGTGTGTGTGTGTGTGTGTGTGTGTGTGTGTGTGTGTGTGTGTGTGTGTGTGTGTGTGTGTGTGTGTGTGTGTGTGTGTGTGTGTGTGTGTGTGTGTGTGTGTGTGTGTGTGTGTGTGTGTGTGTGTGTGTGTGTGTGTGTGTGTGTGTGTGTGTGTGTGTGTGTGTAAAAATTGGGGAAACATGATGAAACTACTGAGTATATCGCAGGAGATTCTCTGGAAACCCCTCTGGATTTATTATGAAGGTCTGTATGCAGCTGCCTGTGTGACCTAGTGGACAATGCACCAAAACACAAATATTTTGGTATCAGCCTTGAATCCCACATGATGTTGTTTTTTGCTGGCCGGTAATTTTTATTATTAATAATATTTATTGATTTTACTTACTTGACTTAGAGCTCTTAATTGCCGGATATCCAGCGTAGAGGTCACACCACATTCTTTTCATCGCCTTCCAGGTGGAGCGGTCAACGGGCAGCTGCTCGGCCTCCTCAAACGTGAGGCCCAGGCCATCCAAATCGTGCTTAACACAGTCGATCCATCGACGGCGAGGACGCCCACGGCGCCGTTTCCAGCCGGTGTTTTGTGGGTGGAATTGGTATAATAGTTGCCAGGTCTCACAGGCATATAGAAGGATGGAAATGACGAGAGCATTGAACATCTTTAGTTTGGTACCCCGCGAGATGGAACGTATGTCTGCGCCACAGAGTAGTTGACAGTCGTTTCATGCAGAAGATGGCAATGTCATCTGCATAATGTCTCCAAGTCTAATGCCGAGAGAAGAACCGTCATTTTCTCAGATCTTTTCTCCATTGGCTCCGGTGTACGTCAAGGCTGTGTGGTTGCCCCTGACCTGTTCAATCTCACCTAGCTTTGACCATATCATGGTACAACCACACAGCCTTGACGTACACCGGAGCCAGTGGAGAACAGATCTGAGGAATCATTGCCGAGGCGGATACAACTCTCACAGTCGCTGTACGTACAGTAGCTTGAACAATCGGCATAACTTTGGGGGCAGGCCAGTGTTTTGAAGGAGCAACCATAGGCTCGTGCGGTCGATACTATCAAAAGCAGCTTTAATATTAGTAAAAGCAATGAAGGCGGTTTTACGAAATTCATTAAATTTTTCGAAAATCTGGCGTAGACAGAATATCTGATCAACCGTGGACCGGCCCAGAACGAAACCAGCCTGCTGGACTCTTCTTGTTGACCTATTAGCGTCAATAGAACGATGTAACAAGATGAGTGCGGAAAGTTTTCCAGGTATCGCTAGAAGTGTTATTCCTCTGTGATTGCTGCATATCAGGCGGTCGCTCTTGTGTTTCCAGAATGGCAGGATGATACCACGTATCCAATCAGTAGGGATTTCTTCGTTTACCCAAACACAGTTTGTTATATTTTGAAGCCACAAAATCATAGAGGGTCCGCCGGCTTTGAGCATTTTAGCGGTGACATTGCATATTCCAGCTGCGCGTCCATTCTTCAGTTTGGAGAGAGCCTTTGTCACTTCCTCGATGGTCACAGGAGACTCCAAGATAGGGGGACTGTGGTGTACACTAACAGGAGTATGAGACGTGTTGTTGCAAGGATCCGGTTCCGGCGGGGGCTTGTTGAGGAGATAGCTGAAGTGTTCTGTCCAGCGATTGAGGCAGTCTTCTTTGTTTGTGAAGAGAATTTAGAATGATAACGCACATAGTATCAATCTTCTTAATTGCTGAATGTTGTACAGGCTCCGAAAAGCCTATTTATATGCAAATGACTATAGCTGAGGTGGGGGATTTGTTTACATTTGAGGCCATCTGGTTTTGGGGAGGCAAGAACCCTATACAGGGGGCCTTTGTTCAGAAGGTTACTGTAAGTTCACTGGCACCCAGCCAAGATTTCTAGAGAACCCTAGACTTTGGAATTGACATAATCAAGGGACAGCGTCTGTCCCAAGGCTACATATTTAGCTGTATATAAGGAGGGCTTTAATGAGGATCAGGGCTGGCTGTAAGGAGATGCAGCCATACACTTCGAAGGCTGGCTGTTGGGGGATACAGCCAGACACTGCGAGGGAGCTGTTTGTTAGAACAGGCCCGAAGATGCATGCTGGAGCTGTGTGTACATAACACAGGCCAGTGATGTATCATGGCGCCTACGGGGGCATACTGCCGGAGGAACGTTTCTCGCGAAGCACTGTCACCTGTTTCGTCAAGAGAAGCAAGCGCGCTAAAACGGTTAGAGATCTCAATGGCATATGCATTTGGAATATTTGGTTCACAGAGAAAACTAGTTTTATACCGCCGTGCAGGTTTGCATTTGGCAGGCGTTTTCAGTTTGAGTTTGAGCTTGGCAATCAGTAGGCGATGATCCGTGTTGGAGAGTTCAGCACCACGATAAGTACGGCAATTGTGTATTGACGAGAGCCACTGGCGATTTATTGTAATGCAATCAATCGTTTTCTTTGTCCTGCCATTGTTGCTGTACTACGTGTATATTGGTGAATCTCTTTACGAGGGTACCAGGTGTTTGCTATGGCGAGGCCATTTGAGAAGCACGTTTGAAGAAGTCGTTCACCATTGCCGTTTGTTTCGTCGGGAGAGATGGGCCCAATAACATTGTACCAGAGGTTTCTTGAAGCAGGCGATGTGCACACAGTTGCATTGAGATCGCCGAGAACGAGAGTGACGTCATGACGGCTAACGGTTGAGAGAGTATCCGAGAGTGATTAATAAAATCTGTCTTTGTCAGCACCGGAGGCCACATTAGTTGGAGCGTAGCACACAATGACAGTCAACTAGCCATGTCGATGATGTAGACGAGCCTTGAATAGGCGAGACGAAACGGGCTCCCAATTAATGAGGGGATCGCATAACTTCAGATTGAGGGCTAGGGCGACAGCCTGAGAACGACAGTCAGGACCAGACCAGAGGAAGGTGTATAGCCATCGAATGTTTGCTCGCTAATCAAAGGCCAGTGAGTTTCTGTGAGGCCAGCAAGAATAATGTTGTACTTCTTTAGTTCTCTTGATAGGAGAGGGGTTGTGCCTGGAGTGTTGAGTGTCAACACATTCCACGTAGCTATTCGCGTGTGTTTGCGAAGGTCAATGTCATGTCCGTAATCATGTCCGTTGGCGGTTCGAGGTCTATACCTTAGACTGTCCGATCGTAAAGAATTTAATGTGATTTGTGTAACCAAGGGTGTTTGTACTGGGTTGATCAGGGCCCACACAAGCATTTCACCAGGATGCCGAGTTAGGGCATCACTGTCTAAGGTGAGATAAGGTCAGCAGTACATGGGCGGGTCATCATAGACCAGGTGATGGCCGTTACAAGGTCCAGTGGCACGAACGTCGACGTCTCCCACCACCACCACCACCACCACCATTAATATTGAAGAATGTATATTATTATATATACTTATATTTGTTCCGTATTCTAGATCTCTTCTCAGCCATACGCTATAATATAGTGTCTCTTTCCGTCAACACATCCAATATGCCTCTGCATACAGTCTGATGCCAAGCAGTGTGACGCCAAGCAGTGTGATTTTCGGCCTCTGCCTCCCAGTCTTCTGAGCTAATCGATGTTGCAGGTTTTCAGGTCGCGCTTACAGACATCCTTGAATCTGAGGGCTGGGCGTACCACTAGTTTCGCTCAGTGGCGAGTTGTCCATAGAGGATGACTTTCGGCAAGCGGTCATCCTCCATGCCAGGCCCAGCGAGCGGAGACGTTTCTGGTTCAGCAGGGAGTACATGCTGGGGGATCGATCCTAGCACGTACGGTTCAGCATGTCGCTGTAAGAGACACGGTCCTGCTAGGTGATACTGCAGATGCGATCGAGGCAACGCATATGGATTGAGGTGTTGAATCGGCACTCTTTGCGCATGTAGGTGGTACACGAATTGCTGCTGTAGAGGAGGCCTGTTATACTGTCATATTGGTGTTCTCAGTGACCATCTTGTTTTCCCATACTCTTTTGGTCAGCTTGGCCATAGTGAGTGGGGCTTTTGAACTTGTTAACATACACAATTAATTATCAATGCCAAATCCTTTTTAGCAGAAATGGTTCATCACCAGCTAGATTGCGTATACCTTATTAAAGTAAAGGTTACGTCACATATGTCTAGCGTCCGTGCGTGATTGTGTGCGTATGATTGAGGTTATATATGTCAGGCAGGGACAAACTTATTGTTGAAACAAAGTCACATTTCATGATCGTCTTCAAGCAAAATAACTTCTTTGTAAACTGTATCTTAATAGCGTACCTTCCACTTGGATACACGATCAATATCAAATTGTTTTATTTTGCAGTTGCCCAGCCGTCGGATATGCAATCTCAATTAAGAGTCTGACGGTCTACATCGATCAACTATCTATGTATTCTGCTCGTATCTTGCGATGCCAGTGTGGAGAATTCAGGCCTGTTAAAATGTTGAACTGATGCCATTAGACCTGTGCATAGGTTGCGACACAACTTCAGCTACGACAAAGAGTCCGCTGAGGGAATTAAAAAAGTAAGCATTTCCCCAACTTCCGATGTCATGTCCGCCGGTATGCAATGGTTAGAGTTATACAAGTACGATGTTGTGAATATACAAAATATTACGATGTTATAATACATAACTCACCAATAAATACTTTGATATTTTATGAAGTAACTGTGCTTTCATCCTTAACAGTTAACAGTTTACAGGAAACACGATATATTACGGCCTCTTTGCTTAATGCTTCTTTGTAAGCGCGCTCGCTCGATGTTATTAGGACTGGGTTACTGCGCTTCACAAAACAGATCTTCTAGTACACAAAACGCTTGTATGAAAGCTACGTTCAAGGGGTTTTCGTTTGGTATATGACACACATGCCCAAATTACCGGAGTCTTCTATGTCTGATGACATGTGAGATTTTTGATATATTCGGTAGTAATTTCATTTACTATTAATTGAATATTGGTTGAAACATATTATAGAGCAAACAAATCAAAACAAGTCATTAGTTAAAATCAAGTCATGCGTGCAATTCACGAAGATAATTGGATATAATGGCATAATAAAACGAAAAAAAAACATGTTTGGAAAGGAGTAAATATGAAGTTGTAAACTTACAAATAATAATGTTGGTGGGCATATAATCCGATCGTGCTTTGGGCCGGTTGACATGTAAGAATCTGTAACACAAGAAGTACAATATATTATGTAACCCTGGCGGAATTGTTTCGTGCAGGCGGTTGCTAAGCTATTGTCATGTCAGCCGCCAGACGCATGTAGGGTAGCTAGAGCCACACCCAGTCGCAGTTTGGTAAGGATCATGGAAGTGTCCACAAAGATATTCGTACAGTTCTCTCGCCTCCGTAATTTCGAGTATCAATATACACGGCCTGGTGAGTTATGTTTTCATGTTTACATGTTAT
>JAHLWY010001336.1:0-10000 GCA_020002185.1 Paraescarpia echinospica | reverse complement strand
TAGAACATATTGTCAATCACAATACAAATACTCACTCGCTGGTGCTTGGCAGATTATAGTTACATTAATTGGCAATGATCAAAGTACTAGAAACAAATGTATCGTCACTTAAAGCACACAAAATAGATGCCGGCGTCTCGAGTTCAATACCCGGACCGGGAATGTATGGTATATTTGGTATAAAAACCTGGCACTCAACATTGGGGAATGTGTATCCCTCCTGACTCGGAGATCACGTTAATGTCGGTCCCGTCTCATTTTGGGATATAAAAGCACCACTGAAGACGACAAGCATCCTGGCAATGACCACCCTCAGTGCCAGCATAGAAAGGTCGGCTTGGCGATAATGTTCTAAAAAACGCTGACTAGTTGAATGATACCTCATAAAATCATAACATTGTAACCACTATATATACAGACTAGTCAGTAAATAGAACCTTACCGAGTGCTGGAAACAAATAGAACCAGAATAAATGCACTAGTTGAAACATTTATTAATGCAACGCACCATGGCGGAGTAAACATAAGTTCTCCCATCATCTCTCCCCGTTTATAATTCTCCATTTATGCCGCACTGTGTATTGTACTTTAACCGTTGTTGGTATATTACATAGACAATAAATATGATTTGACTTTTGGAAGTTTCCCCACTGTGTACGCCATCTTGGATTCGCCCCTACTGGCGTCAACCATAACTATCTATGAACTTGCATACATCAGAATACATATAATAGATTAGTAATATTATGTACGCCGCGTACACATATGTTTACTACATCATATCATGTAATATAATTTATGACCAAAGTTTTAATACCATTCTAACGAATAAATAACTTCAATAGTTGTAGGTATGCAAGATTAATTAATGTTGAAGTTCACACACCACAATTCCGGCTGCCTGTGTTTGGCAGGGTATAAAGGCAGGTAAATTTTCTATGTTAATTGCAGCTTGACGTGCTCAATATATAGGGTTATATCACGTGGCATGGATGACCACAACGTCTATGGGAACGGCGTATGGCTTAGGGGCCGATATATCCCTCCCTTGCAGAGTGCAGCCACACGGGGTGGGTCAGCTGTGAGAGATCAGGATTGTGACACTACTTTCCAGAGTAGCGTTATGAGGAGCAACCGATGAGATGTCCCGAGCCGATCATTGGTGCAGTTAGCTCTGTACCATAGGCAGTACCGGCTCCAGTGTCTCCCACTTCCTGATTCTCTCTTTTGTCTTGCATAAATTATTTTATATTGTATATAAATGATATAACAAATGTAGTAGAATGTGGCATGAAGATTTTTGCGGATGATACAAAAATATACCATCAAATTTCAAAAAGACAACATTGCTTAGATGTGCAGAAAGACTTAGACAAATTACAGGAATGGGCTGAGAAGTGACAGTTAAACTTTCACCCGGACAAATGCAAAATAATGATAATTGGACATGGGCACCCAGAATTTAACCACACCTTGACTACAGCAGCAGGTATAAATCATCTGGAGTGTAGCCATGTCGAGAAAGACCTAGGCATCCAGGTTGACGATCAGCTGAGATTCACACAACGCATCCAAAAGGCTGTATTCTTCTAATTCTATTTTTTATTATTTACGTCGTAAGGAGCCACTGTTGGCTATGGTTTACGACGGGGTGGGTGCGTATGGTGTTATTGAGTGTTTGAGCCGCAGGATAGGAGACTGAAATCATCTATGGTCTCAGCCTGGACCTGCGACTCGTTTATTGTATTGTATTGTGGTATTGGGGTAACGCACAGGAGAAAGCTTCTGTGACGTCAAAACGAACTTTCCAAGTCCGTTGAACTTGCGGTGTACGATACAACGAAGGAGACAGTGATTCAGTCAGATGCCAGTCGTCACGGTATCGGAGCCACGTTATCTCAGGTCCAGAGAGACGGTACTCTCCGATTGGTGTGCACAGCATCTCGATCGTTGACAGAGACCGAACAACGATATGCCACAATCGAGGCGTTGGCGATTGTTTGGGCATGCGAGAAGTTTCGCAACTATATCGTTGGTCTCACTGTCCGAATTCAAACGGATCATAAGCCATTGGTCCCACTGTTCAATGACATTAGCTTAGATAAGCTACAAGTGCGAATGCAGAGATTTCGCCTACGTATGATGAGATATTCATACACAGTAGAGTATATCCCAGGAAAAATGAATGTTGTCGCTGACGCGTCGTCGCGGTCCACAGCCAGTCCTACGAAAGTCGACGAACGTTTTGTAGAAGAGGTGGAGTCCTATGCGAAACAATCAGTCAACTTATGTGCGTCTCCTAAGCGTTTAGTCGAGATGCGTCGTCTTCAGGCTCACGACGAAGTGTTAGCACAAGTGCTAAAGTATATGCAGGCAGGTTGGCCTCCGTACATATCGTCGGTGCAGTCTCTTCTCAGACCGTACTGGGAAAACCGAGAGCTACTCACGATCGTCGACGATGTTCTTGTGTACGAGAACAGGATCGTGATCCCACAGTCTCAACGTCTTGACGTTCTCCAGCGTCTACACCAGGGCCATCTTGCGATAACCAAGTGTCGCGAGCGTGCCAAGCAGCTCGTTTGGTGGCCTGGTATGACCCAGAGAATCGCCGAGATGGTACGAAACTGCAACACATGTCGCACGCATGCTAATGATGTTGCCGAGCCGCTGTTGCCGACAGAGTTTCCGACTCTACCGTGGGAGCACGTAGGCAATGACCTGTTTTACTGCAAGAAACGTTGGTATCTGCTTCTGGTAGATTACTTCTCACGTTTTGTGGAGGTTTCTTTGCTCACTGAACTCAGTACTCGGGAGGTGGTTGAGCACATGAAATCACACTTCGCTCGTCATGGTATACCAGAAGTTCTGACGTCGGACAACGGTCCGCAATATGCGTCGGCGGTGCTGTTTCAAAATTACTAGTAATTTTAAGAGTGCATGAGTATCAAGACGTTGGTGTGGTGCGAATGAAAATGTAGGTCTTCGCCCTAGCTGGGCCCCAGGGCGATACTGGGAAGACGTCTTGACGGAGAGCCTGTTAGTAGAAAGTTTATTGTTGTGGGCACTGTTTTCCTTCTGTTAATAATGGCAGCCTGTGATCAAAGTGGATCTCTACAATTGCGTACGATGGAACGATTACGGTTTACGTTATGTTGATATGGGAATAGTCGTGGTAGCGTAGCCGTAGTGGGCCCGTAGGCGTAGCGTTATCGTTGCTAGGGGACGAGATTACATACGTAGTGCTTGTTGGCCGACTTTGGGCGACATGGTTATATTTATTGCTTAGGATTAATGTTTAGTTTAAAATATGGTTTGAAAGTGACTATCTTGAGCGTGCTTGGTGGGATTTAGTGGCACTTAGCTGTTTAGTAGACCGGTTCGTGGCTTCTTCGGTGTTGATTTGTAATCCAAGATGGCGTGAAGTCTGCGGAGGTGACAACTTGTTTAAAGTTGTTTATTTTGAATCTAACATACACTTTACGTTGGTAATTTATGCCTGTTTAGATTTAGTGAGACTTTAGTGTCGTATGCTGGAGTCTGTGGTATTTGATCGAGAACGTAATTTTGAATTTCGAATAAAGTTTTAGAGCCGATGTTGAGAACTTGTTTTGTATTATCACGCATGCGCACCTGCCCCAAATATCAAATACAAACAAGTTGCTGGGTGTAATTCGTCGTACGTATCAATATCTAGATAAGACAACCTTTCTCCCTCTTTATAAGGGACTTGTCCGACCATCTTTGGAGTATGGCGTAGCAGTCTGGTCTCCAAAATATCAGTATGATATTGATGCTGTGGAGGCTGTCCAAACAAAAGCGACACGAGTGGTGGCAGAATTAAAACATTATGATTATGAAACGAGACTAAAGGTCCTAAGCTTACCAACGTTAACATATCGTAGATTACGAGGGGACGTTATTAATGTTTACAAATACTTGAATGGCATATTTACTTGCACGCGCACTGTGTTTAACCTGGACGTGTACGAAGGAACACGGGGGCATTCTTTAAAGTTGTATAAAAACAGGAGTAAACAAGAAATAAGGAGACACTTGAAAACACGTATTCAACAACAAAAGGAATTGATAGTGTTCTGCATATATACTCGTCACATAGCAAACACACTGTTGGTGACGTGTCTATCCCCACGCTAAATTTCCTCCCAGTGATTCATTGTGTTGTCCAAGGGGATTTTTGGGGTCACAACACCAATACAGTTTCTGAAATAGGGGATTGCTGTGAACGTCCACATCATGCTCGTCAAGCCATTTCAATTCAACATAATCCGTGTACTGGATTACACATATGAGTTTGCGTCATTTTTTGTGTGATTCTAAATGTTGATATAATAGTAGAAGTGGTGTTTTGTTGGAATGCTCTTGAAATTTATATGGGGTTTTAACATTTTTAGTGTATGTAGCTGGTTTTCCATTGAAATGCTGTTAGAATAAACTTTTGAAATATTACGATTCGTTACACAAGACTGGTGCAGAGACCCCCACACTCATGTAGCGCTTCGTCACGCTTGCCCACAGAACTCCCTCTGTGCTTTGTTAGACGGCCCCTTCCATAATGTACATGTATCTAAATGTGATTTTTGGAAGAGCATCCAAATGTAATTTACTTTCACAAGTTCTTTGTATGGAATATGTTTGAATTAGTTATTATTTGAACTGTAAACTTTAATTATTCCAATATGCAATGCAAAATTGGTTTTCTGTTACAGGAGCGGGCCGGCGGCTTAATATAACAAGCGAGAATGTAAACAGTTGGGAGCCTAACACTGAAAAAGTGGGTTTATAGGTTTGTTCGGATAGTTTTGTAACAAGTATATATTGTATTATTTTTCTGTCAATTGATACAAACATACGATATGATCACATTTGTGAAACATTAACACTCATTTATAAAATTTCACATATGTGTATGTACCATATGACTTTTCCTAACTATGTAAACAATACATTTGTGACCGAATGCTGTTAAAGTATTGCGTTGTAAATGCAGACATACTATGTCATTTGTTTGTTTAAAAACTGTTGAACTGTGTTGTTTATGACAATAGTGTTTCAATGTTGTGTGTGGCAGGTTCGATCTCTGCTGGTGTTTAATATCCAAACACTACTGGTTGTGCACACACTTATTCCACTCAATAACTTCAGCCATTTATAATAACTCCACCTAAACTAAGTTAATTCCACTTAAAGAAATATTGGAAATAGCTCAGCAAATTAGCATTAGGAGGAAAGGAGCAAACTTGCATGCTTTCTACAGAAAGACGCAGTAGGCGACCACATGCTAATGTTCGACAACTACAACTGTACTCTAGTATGAGAGGCTATACTGCTGATACATACATCTTCTGGGGTGTTTGCCAAGGATGGGTGCAGTACTTGGATGTGCACTGCTGTAATGCAATAGTCAATTTTTCAAGTTTTAAATGTAGTTGTTTGCAAAACTTTGGATCGAACTGTTTTACCAGGTACTTTTGTTGGTTGTGCAATTTGAACTGACATGTTTCATACAGTATGGACATTAATCACTACTGTATTTGTCTGCATTTTGAAAGAAATTAATCATGTATATTGCAAGGTATATTATGTCCTGATGTTATTGTTTCTAGATTATTAGGGTTTCACTGTACCATATGAACACTTGATATAACAAGATGAAATTTGTGTAACAAATTTATTTACACATATATGATCATTTACACACATGTTGAATAATATTAGGCATTGGTAATCGGTATGACAATAATATCTTCAGACAAACATGTGTATTAAAACAGGCAATTCTCTTTTACTTTTACTCATGATCAGAGGTAATGAGCGACTAACTAGTCTTTTTGTGTTCATTTCTCTAGATTTAAGTATGAATCGACTTGCTGTTTGCTTAGTTCTTGATGTGTTTACCATAAAGGTGCATTATATTCAACAATATGTTGCCAGTTGAGTTTTTAGAGAAAGTTTCAAGAGACAGTGTTACTGAATATCAAATGTTTCAAATAAGTTCAAGTTAGGGAATAACAAAATAATGTTCTTCTTGAGGAAACATTGTTTCTTTATATAAAAATAAATAATACACAAGTTACTATTGATAGTATACATACTTTAATCGTGTGAACTTTGCTTATTACCCCAACACAAACAAAAACCCAACATTACCCAGCTAAATGTAGATCTACACACCATAAACTGTGTTCATCTTGGAACCAATGAGCATCCCAGTTTTCACCAGGTCAGATATCCACAACTAGACAAGCATGTCGATAAATCATTAAATAATTTACTACGAAAACCTAACATTTCTTTACCGTGTGCTTTTGAGATTTCCATCGTAACATACTGACATTTAAAATATAAGGCAACAATGCTGTATTCTGAACATATATATCATTAATCCACACATATTTCATTTAACTCTACAAAACTAAAAATTGGCCAAGATGCCCTGAAGTCCTTTGGACTAAATTGTGAATTTGTAATTATTAATCAAATGGTTTTTGGTGAATCATAGTTACAGATCATTAAGGGTTACGATGGAAGTAAAATGTTTACATGTTTAATGGAGACTGCATACATGCCAGTGAAGATACACCTGGAAGTGAAATATTCGAGCACGAGACTGTTGATTGTGTTGTTATATGAAAATTGGGTCTTTTATTATAACAAATTGCTTGGTAAGTATTCTAACACTATGTCAGCTCTTCTAATCGTTGACATTTCGTTGTTTCAGGTGTCAAAATACCAGTGATCACAATGTCAACACATACATCGACGTGACACAGAAGCCACGTGTAGGATGATAACAACCAAGATAAAAGTCTTACAAAGCTGGGTTTCCTGTCTATATTGATACAAAATGAACCGATTTACATAGTACCATGTCTACACAATGCATGGCATGTAAATAAAAAAGAAAGTAGAATGCATTTTTTATGTCAATAAACGTGTCCAGAATATTAATAGTCTATGTTTGTCACCTTCAATATATCTTTAACCAATAGATACCACAGTCAAACCATTTTAAAGATAATTAAACGAACATCAAAATAAACACAACTTGCAATTATAGAAAATAAATAGTTTTGAAGATACAGCTTAAAATCTACAGGCACCCAGAAATGGTGAAATATGTGGCAGCAACATGGAAAACAGGGATGCATGCTAATTTACCTGGCCTGGTGCACACAAGCAAGTCAGTATCATAAACTTGCCTACCCAGGTTCTGCCAGTGCAGTAGGGATTCCTATTACACATTAATCACAGCCCACATGGAGGCATTCTGTCTGACACTTGGACAATGGCAGGCAGTGGGCTTAGGCTGTGCAATAAAGAGGCTTACAGCTGCCCAGGTTCTGTCAGTGCACTAGAGAAATAGGGAAAATGTGTCTAACACCGGTGTAATACATTGGCTAGAACAACGATTCTTACACCCTGGGTCTCGACCCAAGATTGGATCGCCAAGCCATTTTGAATGGTCGTCAAGAGTCTCGAGTGACTGTTCGAACCTATATCTTCGTTGTCAATTTTCCAGTACTAGAAGCATGCGAGACAAAAAATTACAAGGTTATACCAACTACTGTATGCATTTAAAACGTTGGGTGATATAGTGTAACATGGCATTTCAAACTTTGGCGTCTACAAAGTGTTCGTCTCATGTGGATCTGGTGAGCCACAAATCATTCAGTTTGGTGCTGCCAATAATGGATGAAGCACGCAATGAGCGAAAATCGATTAAATTTTAGAGTCACTCCATCACAAAAGCCTTCAAAGTAGGCCTACATGTTCTGGGGCATACACAGGATCGACATGTTGGGGGTTTCTAAACGGGTACGTATTACCAGTGGCGCGGGAACGAAATTGATATTGGGGGCTACCGGAGCTTCAGCACCACTGACAAATGTACGCATCCGCTCCGTTGCATATCTTCACATCTCCGTTCACCTTGTAGCTGTCTCGGTTGGCTCGACTGTGACATGTTTTGAAATTTGTTCGCCGTTGTAACTTCAACTTTTCCACTGTCTCGGCTGTGAACTCATCATCCGAACACGGGGGTGTGGGGGGGGGGGCAGTGCTGTTCAAAACCCAGCTGTAACTCTAACCTTAGCTGTTCCCGGGCCTATGGGTATTAGTCATCCTTCCGTATACTCACGTACATTGCCGTATTTTCGATCATACAGCAGTGCAGAAATGTGGAGGGGTTTCCAGCCAACCCAACCGCCCCTGCATGGGTACGCCCCTGTTGTACGTTACCGTATGGATCATACAATATGGGAAATTCTGGGTTTTTCTCCGGGAAAACAAAAACCCTGGGTACGCACTGATGTTCATAGACAAATATCATACCAACGTGCCACATGTTTATTTTTCTGATAGCCGGCCATGGGTAACTGTAATTTTGTAAAAGCAAAATTTATTGAGTTGTATATAAACTGCCAAGAAATGGACTCCAGTCCCTACTCGGACATGCCGGATATTTAAATGGGTCAGCAAGCTACTCCAGAAACTCAACCTCAGCACGGATTTCGATAGCGACGATCATGCAAAAAATCCAGCTGGTCTTAACTGTGGACCACCTGGCTGCTGAACTCGATAGCGGAGGACAGACAGATACTATTCTACGAGATTTTGCTAAAGTATTTGACGAAAGTGCCCCACCAGCGTCTCCTCTCCATGCAAGCTTCACCATAATGGCGTCCGTGGTACAATCCTTCTGTGGATAAGATACTTTCTCTCTCGGCGAACTGAGCAACTTGTAGTGGAGGGAAAGCAGTCTTCCACCGGCCACGGGACCTTCGGGGTCCAACAATGATCTGTCCTTGGTCGGACCCTGTTCCTCGCATACTTCAACGACCTAGGCCAGAACATCAAATCTCGAGTGAGATTATTTGCCGGCAATACCATCCTCTAGAAAAGATAACCACACCAGCAGACTCCCAGCAGCTCCAAGAAGACCTGGACGCATGGGAGATGAAACTTGTGCCACGCCCTGACCGTACGTCTGCAGTATCATATACATAGGCGTGGACATCACAAAGGGCCTCCACTGCGGTAAACCAGATGGTCATTTAAGTGGCTAAGGAAACCTAAGGCTTACCAACATATTTTGTCGATGTGAAACCCGTCTTTCCGAGATATTTGTCGATTTTGTATGACAGGGCAGCTAGACCATTACACACCAATTAGACGAAATACCAATTAACCACCTAGACAACCATACAAATGTGTTTTATCCAAATGTTTTGTTTAGCGAAATGCAAATGTTTTTGATTCATTCAAACATTCAACAACCAATTTTTTATTCACATGTTTAATTCAAACATTCAAATGCGACATAAAATGTAATTGCATTTACATTAATTTTAAACGTTCATCGACTGTCGGTTTCAGCGTTGTGGTCGATCTGTAGACAGTGGCGCCACAGCGTGGACAATGTCCCAACCAACCAGTGGACCTCTGCATACTTCCCAGCTGTTGAGAATAATGCCGTGTTGCAATGACACGCCTACTTCACCCAGTTGCATAAATTTATCAGTGATGAGGTTGGGCTTCTCTTGAACTTGACCAAGTCATGTCTACGATATAAACGGGCCCACTGAAACGCAACATAGTGCTGCGTTCCAGTCACCTTGTGTATATCGTGAATACGTGAGAGTGAGTGAACTCGACAGTTCTGATGCAGCCCGACTTCACCACTAGTAGATTTATGTAACTGGATCAAGTAGACATTACAAAGTTGTATTTACGATATAACCGAGGTCAATGGAATGCTGCATAATTACACACAGAAACAACATGCATACAATCCAACATGTCCGATTTGAGTGAAGTGAATATCTGTCTCACTATGTCTATAGACATATTCATCTATCTACATTAGTGCGATCCAAAAGGTCAAATATAGTAATAGCTTGTTATAATCACTAATGAATAAATGCATTCAATGGCTGTGTACTACCTAACAGAACCGAACTGTGCCATGTCGACACTTGTG
>JAHLWY010001335.1:0-22412 GCA_020002185.1 Paraescarpia echinospica | reverse complement strand
TTACCAAGAACTACCAGTTGGTAAGATACTTCTTCCCTACAAATGATACATTCTGCAGTGTATGCCAGCCTTTACCCAGAACTACCAGTCGGTGAGATACTTCCTCCCTACAAATGGTACATTCTGCAGTGTATACCAGTCTTTACCCAGAACTACCAGTCGGCGAGATACTTCCTCCCTACAAATGGTACATTCTGCAGTGTATGCCAGCCTTTACCCAGAACTACCAGTCGGAAAGATACTTCCTCCCTACAAATGGTACATGCTGCAGTGTATGCCAGCCTTTACCCAGAACTACCAGTCGGTAAGATACTTCCTCCCTACAAATAGTACATTCTGCAGTGTATGCCAACCTTTACCCAGAACTACCAGTCGGTAAGATACTTCCTCCCTACAAATGGTACATTCTGCAGTGTATGCCAGCCTTTACCCAGAACTACCATTCGGTGAGATACTTCCTCCCTACAAATGGTACATTCTGCAGTGTATGCCAGCCTTTACCCAGAACTACCAGTCGGTGAGATACTTTCTCCCTACAAATGATACATTCTGCAGTGTATGCCAGCCTTTACCCAGGACTACCAGTCGGTAAGATACTTCTTCCCTACAAATGATACATTCTGCAGTGTATGTCAGCCTTTACCCAGAACTACCAGTCGGTGAGATACTTCCTCCCTACAAATGGTACATTCTGCAGTGTATGCCAGCCTTTACCCAGAACTACCAGTCGGCGAGAAACTTCCTCCCTACAAATGGTACATTCTGCAGTGTATGCCAGCCTTTACCCAGAACTACCAGTCGGTGAGATACTTCCTCCCTACAAATGATACATTCTGCAGTGTATGCCAGCCTTTACCCAGAACTACCAGTCGGTAAGATACTTCCTCCCTACAAATGATACATTCTGCAGTGTATGCCAGCCTTTACCCAGAACTACCAGTCGGTGAGATACTTCCTCCCTACAAATGATACATTCTGCAGTGTATGCCAGCCTTTACCCAGAACTACCAGTCGGTAAGATACTTCTTCCCTACAAATGATACATTCTGCAGTGTATGTCAGCCTTTACCCAGAACTACCAGTCGGTGAGATACTTCCTCCCTACAAATGGTACATTCTGCAGTGTATGCCAGCCTTTACCCAGAACTACCAGTCGGCGAGATACTTCCTCCCTACAAATGGTACATTCTGCAGTGTATGCCAGCCTTTACCCAGAACTACCAGTCGGAAAGATACTTCCTCCCTACAAATGGTACATGCTGCAGTGTATGCCAGCCTTTACCCAGAACTACCAGTCGGTAAGATACTTCCTCCCTACAAATAGTACAATCTGCAGTGTATGCCAACCTTTACCCAGAACTACCAGTCGGTAAGATACTTCCTCCCTACAAATAGTACATTCTGCAGTGTATGCCAACCTTTACCCAGAACTACCAGTCGGTGAGATACTTCCTCCCTACAAATGATACATTCTGCAGTGTATGCCAGCCTTTACCCAGAACTGCCAGTCGGTAAGATACTTCTTCCCTACAAATGATACATTCTGCAGTGTATGTCAGCCTTTACCCAGAACTACCAGTCGGTGAGATACTTCCTCCCTACAAATGATACATTCTGCAGTGTATGCCAGCCTTTACCCAGAACTACCAGTCGGTAAGATACTTCTTCCCTACAAATGATACATTCTGCAGTGTATGTCAGCCTTTACCCAGAACTACCAGTCGGTGAGATACTTCCTCCCTACAAATGATACATTTTGCAGTGTATGCCAGCCTTTACCCAGAACTACCAGTCGGTAAGATACTTCTTCCCTACAAATGATACATTCTGCAGTGTATGCCAGCCTTTACCCAGAACTACCAGTCGGTGAGATACTTCGTCCCTACAAATGGTACATTCTGCAGTGTATATCAGTCTTTACCCAGAACTACCAGTCGGCGAGATACTTCCTCCCTACAAATGGTACATTCTGCAGTGTATGCCAGCCTTTACCCAGAACTACCAGTCGGAAAGATACTTCCTCCCTACAAATGGTACATGCTGCAGTGTATGCCAGCCTTTACCCAGAACTACCAGTCGGTAAGATACTTCCTCCCTACATATAGTACATTCTGCAGTGTATGCCAACCTTTACCCAGAACTACCAGTCGGTAAGATACTTCCTCCCTACAAATGGTACATTCTGCAGCTTATGCCAGCCTTTACCCAGAACTACCAGTCGGTAAGATACTTCCTCCCTACAAATGGTACATTCTGCAGTGTATGCCAACCTTTACCAAGAACTACCAGTTGGTAAGATACTTCCTTTCTAAAAATGGTACATTCTGCAGTGTATGCCAGCCTTTACCCAGAACTACCAGTCGGTGAGATACTTCCTCCCTACAAATGGTACATTCTGCAGTGTATGCCAGCCTTTACCCAGGACTACCAGTCGGTAAGATACTTCTTCCCTACAAATGATACATTCTGCAGTGTATGTCAGCCTTTACCCAGAACTACCAGTCGGTAAGATACTTCCTCCCTACAAATGGTACATTCTGCAGTGTATGCCAACCTTTACCAAGAACTACCAGTTGGTAAGATACTTCCTTTCTAAAAATGGTACATTCTGCAGTGTATGCCAGCCTTTACCCAGAACTACCAGTCGGTGAGATACTTCCTCCCTACAAATGATACATTCTGCAGTGTATGCCAGCCTTTACCCAGAACTACCAGTCGGTAAGATACTTCTTCCCTACAAATGATACATTCTGCAGTGTATGTCAGCCTTTACCCAGAACTACCAGTCGGTGAGATACTTCCTCCCTACAAATGGTACATTCTGCAGTGTATGCCAGCCTTTACCCAGAACTACCAGTCTGCGAGATACTTCCTCCCTACAAATGATACATTCTGCAGTGTATGCCAGCCTTTACCCAGAACTACCAGTCGGTCAGATACTTCCTCCCTACAAATGAT
This sequence comes from Paraescarpia echinospica, assembly GCA_020002185.1. Lineage (NCBI taxonomy): Eukaryota > Metazoa > Annelida > Polychaeta > Sabellida > Siboglinidae > Paraescarpia > Paraescarpia echinospica. The sequence continues at coordinate 19,454 of JAHLWY010001335.1, read as the reverse complement.
ACATTCTGCAGTGTATGCCAGCCTTTACCCAGAACTACCAGTCGGTAAGATACTTCTTCCCTACAAATGATACATTCTGCAGTGTATGTCAGCCTTTACCCAGAACTACCAGTCGGTGAGATACTTCCTCCCTACAAATTATACATTCTGCAGTGTATGCCAGCCTTTACCCAGAACTACCAGTCGGTAAGATACTTCTTCCCTACAAATGATACATTCTGCAGTGTATGCCAACCTTTACCAAGAACGACCAGTTGGTAAGATACTTCCTCCCTAAAAATGGTACATTCTGCAGTGTATGCCAGCCTTTACCCAGAACTACCAGTCGGTAAGATACTTCCTCCCTACAAATGGTACATTCTGCAGTGTATGCCAGCCTTTACCCAGAACTACCAGTCGGTAAGATACTTCCTCCCTACAAATGGTACATTCTGCAGTGTATGCCAGCCTTTACCCAGAACTACCAGTTGGTGAGATACTTCCTCCCTACAAATGATACATTCTGCAGTGTTTGCCAGCCTTTACCCAGAACTACCAGTCGGTAAGATACTTCCTCCCTACAAATGATACATTCTGCAGTGTATGCCAGCCTTTACCCAGAACTACCAGTCGGTAAGATACTTCCTCCCTACAAATGGTACATTCTGCAGTGTATGCCAGCCTTTACCCAGAACTACCATTCGGTGAGATACTTCCTCCCTACAAATGGTACATTCTGCAGTGTATGCCAGCCTTTACCCAGAACTACCAGTCGGTGAGATACTTTCTCCCTACAAATGATACATTCTGCAGTGTATGCCAGCCTTTACCCAGGACTACCAGTCGGTAAGATACTTCTTCCCTACAAATGATACATTCTGCAGTGTATGTCAGCCTTTACCCAGAACTACCAGTCGGTGAGATACTTCCTCCTACAAATGATACATTCTGCAGTGTATGCCAGCCTTTACCCAGAACTACCAGTCGGTAAGATACTTCTTCCCTACAAATGATACATTCTGCAGTGTATGCCAGCCTTTACCCAGAACTACCAGTCGGTGAGATACTTCCTCCCTACAAATGATACATTCTGCAGTGTATGCCAGCCTTTACCCAGAACTACCTGTCGGTAAGATACTTCTTCCCTACAAATGATACATTCTGCAGTGTGTGTCAGCCTTTACCCAGAACTACCAGTCGGTGAGATACTTCCTCCCTACAAATGATACATTCTGCAGTGTATGCCAGCCTATACCCAGAACTACCAGTCGGTAAGATACTTCTTCCCTACAAATGATACATTCTGCAGTGTATGTCAGCCTTTACCCAGAACTACCAGTCGGTGAGATACTTCCTCCCTACAAATGGTACATTCTGCAGTGTATACCAGTCTTTACCCAGAACTACCAGTCGGCGAGATACTTCCTCCCTACAAATGGTACATTCTGCAGTGTATGCCAGCCTTTACCCAGAACTACCAGTCGGAAAGATACTTCCTCCCTACAAATGGTACATGCTGCAGTGTATGCCAGCCTTTACCCAGAACTACCAGTCGGTAAGATACTTCCTCCCTACAAATAGTACATTCTGCAGTGTATGCCAACCTTTACCCAGAACTACCAGTCGGTAAGATACTTCCTCCCTACAAATAGTACATTCTGCAGTGTATGCCAACCTTTACCCAGAACTACCAGTCGGTGAGATACTTCCTCCCTACAAATGATACATTCTGCAGTGTATGCCAGCCTTTACCCAGAACTGCCAGTCGGTAAGATACTTCTTCCCTACAAATGATACATTCTGCAGTGTATGTCAGCCTTTACCCAGAACTACCAGTCGGTGAGATACTTCCTCCCTACAAATGATACATTCTGCAGTGTATGCCAGCCTTTACCCAGAACTACCAGTCGGTAAGATACTTCTTCCCTACAAATGATACATTCTGCAGTGTATGTCAGCCTTTACCCAGAACTACCAGTCGGTGAGATACTTCCTCCCTACAAATGATACATTTTGCAGTGTATGCCAGCCTTTACCCAGAACTACCAGTCGGTAAGATACTTCTTTCCTACAAATGATACATTCTGCAGTGTATGCCAGCCTTTACCCAGAACTACCAGTCGGTGAGATACTTCGTCCCTACAAATGGTACATTCTGCAGTGTATATCAGTCTTTACCCAGAACTACCAGTCGGCGAGATACTTCCTCCCTACAAATGGTACATTCTGCAGTGTATGCCAGCCTTTACCCAGAACTACCAGTCGGAAAGATACTTCCTCCCTACAAATGGTACATGCTGCAGTGTATGCCAGCCTTTACCCAGAACTACCAGTCGGTAAGATACTTCCTCCCTACATATAGTACATTCTGCAGTGTATGCCAACCTTTACCCAGAACTACCAGTCGGTAAGATACTTCCTCCCTACAAATGGTACATTCTGCAGCTGATGCCAGCCTTTACTCAGAACTACCAGTCGGTAAGATACTTCCTCCCTACAAATGGTACATTCTGCAGTGTATGCCAACCTTTACCAAGAACTACCAGTTGGTAAGATACTTCCTTTCTAAAAATGGTACATTCTGCAGTGTATGCCAGCCTTTACCCAGAACTACCAGTCGGTGAGATACTTCCTCCTACAAATGATACATTCTGCAGTGTATGCCAGCCTTTACCCAGAACTACCAGTCGGTAAGATACTTCCTCCCTACAAATGATACATTCTGCAGTGTATATCAGCCTTTACCCAGAACTACCAGTCGGTGAGATACTTCCTCCCTACAAATGATACATTCTGCAGTGTATGCCAGCCTTTACCCAGAACTACCAGTCGGTAAGATACTTCTTCCCTACAAATGATACATTCTGCAGTGTATGTCAGCCTTTACCCAGAACTACCAGTCGGTGAGATACTTCCTCCCTACAAATGATACATTCTGCAGTGTATGCCAGCCTTTACCCAGAACTACCAGTCGGTAAGATACTTCTTCCCTACAAATGATACATTCTGCAGTGTATGTCAGCCTTTACCCAGAACTACCAGTCGGTGAGATACTTCCTCCCTACAAATGGTACATTCTGCAGTGTATACCAGTCTTTACCCAGAACTACCAGTCGGCGAGATACTTCCTCCCTACAAATGGTACATTCTGCAGTGTATGCCAGCCTTTACCCAGAACTACCAGTCGGTAAGATACTTCCTCCCTACAAATGGTACATTCTGCAGTGTATGCCAGCCTTTACCCAGAACTACCAGTCGGTAAGATACTTCCTCCCTACAAATAGTACATTCTGCAGTGTATGCCAACCTTTACCCAGAACTACCAGTCGGTAAGATACTTCCTCCCTACAAATAGTACATTCTGCAGTGTATGCCAACCTTTACCCAGAACTACCAGTCGGTGAGATACTTCCTCCCTACAAATGATACATTCTGCAGTGTATGCCAGCCTTTACCCAGAACTACCAGTCGGTAAGATACTTCTTCCCTACAAATGATACATTCTGCAGTGTATGTCAGCCTTTACCCAGAACTACCAGTCAGTGAGATACTTCCTCCCTACAAATGATACATTCTGCAGTGTATGCCAGCCTTTACCCAGAACTACCAGTCGGTAAGATACTTCTTCCCTACAAATGATACATTCTGCAGTGTATGTCAGCCTTTACCCAGAACTACCAGTCGGTGAGATACTTCCTCCCTACAAATGATACATTTTGCAGTGTATGCCAGCCTTTACCCAGAACTACCAGTCGGTAAGATACTTCTTCCCTACAAATGATACATTCTGCAGGGTATGCCAGCCTTTACCCAGAACTACCAGTCGGTGAGATACTTCGTCCCTACAAATGGTACATTCTGCAGTGTATATCAGTCTTTACCCAGAACTACCAGTCGGCGAGATACTTCCTCCCTACAAATGGTACATTCTGCAGTGTATGCCAGCCTTTACCCAGAACTACCAGTCGGAAAGATACTTCCTCCCTACAAATGGTACATGCTGCAGTGTATGCCAGCCTTTACCCAGAACTACCAGTCGGTAAGATACTTCCTCCCTACATATAGTACATTCTGCAGTGTATGCCAACCTTTACCCAGAACTACCAGTCGGTAAGATACTTCCTCCCTACAAATGGTACATTCTGCAGTGTATGCCAACCTTTACCAAGAACTACCAGTTGGTAAGATACTTCCTTTCTAAAAATGGTACATTCTGCAGTGTATGCCAGCCTTTACCCAGAACTACCAGTCGGTGAGATACTTCCTCCCTACAAATGATACATTCTGCAGTGTATGCCAGCCTTTACCCAGGACTACCAGTCGGTAAGATACTTCTTCCCTACAAATGATACATTCTGCAGTGTATGTCAGCCTTTACCCAGAACTACCAGTCGGTGAGATACTTCCTCCTACAAATGATACATTCTGCAGTGTATGCCAGCCTTTACCCAGAACTACCAGTCGGTAAGATACTTCTTCCCTACAAATGATACATTCTGCAGTGTATGCCAGCCTTTACCCAGAACTACCAGTCGGTGGGATACTTCCTCCCTACAAATGATACATTCTGCAGTGTATGCCAGCCTTTACCCAGAACTACCAGTCGGTAAGATACTTCTTCCCTACAAATGATACATTCTGCAGTGTATGTCAGCCTTTACCCAGAACTACCAGTCGGTGAGATACTTCCTCCCTACAAATTATACATTCTGCAGTGTATGCCAGCCTTTACCCAGAACTACCAGTCGGTAAGATACTTCTTCCCTACAAATGATACATTCTGCAGTGTATGTCAGCCTTTACCCAGAACTACCAGTCGGTGAGATACTTCCTCCCTATAAATGATACATTTTGCCGTGTATGCCAGCCTTTACCCAGAACTACCAGTCGGTAAGATACTTCTTCCCTACAAATGACACATTCTGCAGTGTATGCCAGCCTTTACCCAGAACTACCAGTCGGTGAGATACTTCGTCCCTACAAATGGTACATTCTGCAGTGTATACCAGTCTTTACCTACAAATGGTACATTCTGCAGTGTATGCCAGCCTTTCAGGCGAGATACTTCCTCCCTACAAATGGTACATGCTGCAGTGTATGCCAGCCTTTACCCAGAACTACCAGTCGGTAAGATACTTCCTCCCTACAAATAGTACATTCTGCAGTGTATGCCAACCTTTACCCAGAACTACCAGTCGGTAAGATACTTCCTCCCTACAAATGGTACATTCTGCAGCATATGCCAGCCTTTACCCAGAACTACCAGTCGGTAAGATACTTCCTCCCTAAAAATGGTACATTCTGCAGTGTATGCCAACCTTTACCAAGAACTACCAGTTGGTAAGATACTTCCTCCCTAAAAATGGTACATTCTGCAGTGTATGCCAGCCTTTACCCAGAACTACCAGTCGGTAAGATACTTCCTCCCTACAAATGGTACATTCTGCAGTGTATGCCAGCCTTTACCCAGAACTACCAGTCGGTAAGATACTTCCTCCCTACAAATGATACATTCTGCAGTGTATGCCAGCCTTTACCTAGAACTACCAGTCGGTAAGATACTTCCTCCCTACAAATGGTACATTCTGCAGTGTATGCCAGCCTTTACCCAGAACTACCATTCGGTAAGATACTTCTTCCCTACAAATGGTACATTCTGCAGTGTATACCAACCTTTACCCAGAACTACCAGTCGGTAAGATACTTCCACCCTACAAATGGTACATTCTGCAGTGTATGCCAGTCTTTACCCAGAACTACCAGTCGGTAAGATACTTCCTCCCTACAAATGGTACATTCTGCAGTGTATACCAGTCTTTACCCAGAACTACCAGTCGGTAAGATACTTCGTCCGTACAAATGGTACATTCTGCAGTGTATACCAGTCTTTACCCAGAACTACCAGTCGGCGAGATACTTCCTCCCTACAAATGGTACATTCTGCAGTGTATGCCAGCCTTTACCCAGAACTACCAGTCGGCAAGATACTTCCTCCCTACAAATGGTACATGCTGCAGTGTATGCCAGCCTTTACCCAGAACTACCAGTCGGTAAGATACTTCCTCCCTACAAATAGTACATTCTGCAGTGTATGCCAACCTTTACCCAGAACTACCAGTCGGTAAGATACGTCCTCCCTACAAATGGTACATTCTGCAGCTTATGCCAGCCTTTACCCAGAACTACCAGTCGGTAAGATACTTCCTCCCTACAAATGGTACATTCTGCAGCTGATTCCAGCCTTTACCCAGAACTACCAGTCGGTAAGATACTTCCTCCCTACAAATGGTACATTCTGCAGTGTATATCAGTCTTTACCCAGAACTACCAGTCGGCGAGATACTTCCTCCCTACAAATGGTACATTCTGCAGTGTATGCCAGCCTTTACCCAGAACTACCAGTCGGAAAGATACTTCCTCCCTACAAATGGTACATGCTGCAGTGTATGCCAGCCTTTACCCAGAACTACCAGTCGGTAAGATACTTCCTCCCTACATATAGTACATTCTGCAGTGTATGCCAACCTTTACCCAGAACTACCAGTCGGTAAGATACTTCCTCCCTACAAATGGTACATTCTGCAGCTGATGCCAGCCTTTACTCAGAACTACCAGTCGGTAAGATACTTCCTCCCTACAAATGGTACATTCTGCAGTGTATGCCAACCTTTACCAAGAACTACCAGTTGGTAAGATACTTCCTTTCTAAAAATGGTACATTCTGCAGTGTATGCCAGCCTTTACCCAGAACTACCAGTCGGTGAGATACTTCCTCCTACAAATGATACATTCTGCAGTGTATGCCAGCCTTTACCCAGAACTACCAGTCGGTAAGATACTTCTTCCCTACAAATGATACATTCTGCAGTGTATGCCAGCCTTTACCCAGAACTACCAGTCGGTGAGATACTTCCTCCCTACAAATGATACATTCTGCAGTGTATGCCAGCCTTTACCCAGAACTACCAGTCGGTAAGATACTTCTTCCCTACAAATGATACATTCTGCAGTGTATGCCAGCCTTTACCCAGAACTACCAGTCGGTGAGATACTTCCTCCCTACAAATGATACATTCTGCAGTGTATGCCAGCCTTTACCCAGAACTACCAGTCGGTAAGATACTTCTTCCCTACAAATGATACATTCTGCAGTGTATGTCAGCCTTTACCCAGAACTACCAGTCGGTGAGATACTTCCTCCCTACAAATGGTACATTCTGCAGTGTATACCAGTCTTTACCCAGAACTACCAGTCGGCGAGATACTTCCTCCCTACAAATGGTACATTCTGCAGTGTATGCCAGCCTTTACCCAGAACTACCAGTCGGAAAGATACTTCCTCCCTACAAATGGTACATGCTGCAGTGTATGCCAGCCTTTACCCAGAACTACCAGTCGGTAAGATACTTCCTCCCTACAAATAGTACATTCTGCAGTGTATGCCAACCTTTACCCAGAACTACCAGTCGGTAAGATACTTCCTCCCTACAAATAGTACATTCTGCAGTGTATGCCAACCTTTACCCAGAACTACCAGTCGGTGAGATACTTCCTCCCTACAAATGATACATTCTGCAGTGTATGCCAGCCTTTACCCAGAACTACCAGTCGGTAAGATACTTCTTCCCTACAAATGATACATTCTGCAGTGTATGTCAGCCTTTACCCAGAACTACCAGTCGGTGAGATACTTCCTCCCTACAAATGATACATTCTGCAGTGTATGCCAGCCTTTACCCAGAACTACCAGTCGGTAAGATACTTCTTCCCTACAAATGATACATTCTGCAGTGTATGTCAGCCTTTACCCAGAACTACCAGTCGGTGAGATACTTCCTCCCTACAAATGATACATTTTGCAGTGTATGCCAGCCTTTACCCAGAACTACCAGTCGGTAAGATACTTCTTCCCTACAAATGATACATTCTGCAGGGTATGCCAGCCTTTACCCAGAACTACCAGTCGGTGAGATACTTCGTCCCTACAAATGGTACATTCTGCAGTGTATATCAGTCTTTACCCAGAACTACCAGTCGGCGAGATACTTCCTCCCTACAAATGGTACATTCTGCAGTGTATGCCAGCCTTTACCCAGAACTACCAGTCGGAAAGATACTTCCTCCCTACAAATGGTACATGCTGCAGTGTATGCCAGCCTTTACCCAGAACTACCAGTCGGTAAGATACTTCCTCCCTACATATAGTACATTCTGCAGTGTATGCCAGCCTTTACCCAGAACTACCAGTCGGTAAGATACTTCCTCCCTACAAATGGTACATTCTGCAGTGTATGCCAACCTTTACCAAGAACTACCAGTTGGTAAGATACTTCCTTTCTAAAAATGGTACATTCTGCAGTGTATGCCAGCCTTTACCCAGAACTACCAGTCGGTGAGATACTTCCTCCCTACAAATGATACATTCTGCAGTGTATGCCAGCCTTTACCCAGGACTACCAGTCGGTAAGATACTTCTTCCCTACAAATGATACATTCTGCAGTGTATGTCAGCCTTTACCCAGAACTACCAGTCGGTGAGATACATCCTCCTACAAATGATACATTCTGCAGTGTATGCCAGCCTTTACCCAGAACTACCAGTCGGTAAGATACTTCTTCCCTACAAATGATACATTCTGCAGTGTATGCCAGCCTTTACCCAGAACTACCAGTCGGTGGGATACTTCCTCCCTACAAATGATACATTCTGCAGTGTATGCCAGCCTTTACCCAGAACTACCAGTCGGTAAGATACTTCTTCCCTACAAATGATACATTCTGCAGTGTATGTCAGCCTTTACCCAGAACTACCAGTCGGTGAGATACTTCCTCCCTACAAATTATACATTCTGCAGTGTATGCCAGCCTTTACCCAGAACTACCAGTCGGTAAGATACTTCTTCCCTACAAATGATACATTCTGCAGTGTATGTCAGCCTTTACCCAGAACTACCAGTCGGTGAGATACTTCCTCCCTATAAATGATACATTTTGCCGTGTATGCCAGCCTTTACCCAGAACTACCAGTCGGTAAGATACTTCTTCCCTACAAATGACACATTCTGCAGTGTATGCCAGCCTTTACCCAGAACTACCAGTCGGTGAGATACTTCGTCCCTACAAATGGTACATTCTGCAGTGTATACCAGTCTTTACCCAGAACTACCAGTCGGCGAGATACTTCCTCCCTACAAATGGTACATTCTGCAGTGTATGCCAGCCTTTACCCAGAACTACCAGTCGGCAAGATACTTCCTCCCTACAAATGGTACATGCTGCAGTGTATGCCAGCCTTTACCCAGAACTACCAGTCGGTAAGATACTTCCTCCCTACAAATAGTACATTCTGCAGTGTATGCCAACCTTTACCCAGAACTACCAGTCGGTAAGATACTTCCTCCCTACAAATGGTACATTCTGCAGCATATGCCAGCCTTTACCCAGAACTACCAGTCGGTAAGATACTTCCTCCCTACAAATGGTACATTCTGCAGTGTATGCCAACCTTTACCAAGAACTACCAGTTGGTAAGATACTTCCTCCCTAAAAATGGTACATTCTGCAGTGTATGCCAGCCTTTACCCAGAACTACCAGTCGGTAAGATACTTCCTCCCTACAAATGATACTTCCTCCCTACAAATGATACATTCTGCAGTGTATGCCAGCCTTTACCTAGAACTACCAGTCGGTAAGATACTTCCTCCCTACAAATGGTACATTCTGCAGTGTATGCCAGCCTTTACCCAGAACTACCATTCGGTAAGATACTTCTTCCCTACAAATGGTACATTCTGCAGTGTATACCAACCTTTACCCAGAACTACCAGTCGGTAAGATACTTCCACCCTACAAATGGTACATTCTGCAGTGTATGCCAGTCTTTACCCAGAACTACCAGTCGGTAAGATACTTCCTCCCTACAAATGGTACATTCTGCAGTGTATACCAGTCTTTACCCAGAACTACCAGTCGGTAAGATACTTCGTCCGTACAAATGGTACATTCTGCAGTGTATACCAGTCTTTACCCAGAACTACCAGTCGGCGAGATACTTCCTCCCTACAAATGGTACATTCTGCAGTGTATGCCAGCCTTTACCCAGAACTACCAGTCGGCAAGATACTTCCTCCCTACAAATGGTACATGCTGCAGTGTATGCCAGCCTTTACCCAGAACTACCAGTCGGTAAGATACTTCCTCCCTACAAATAGTACATTCTGCAGTGTATGCCAACCTTTACCCAGAACTACCAGTCGGTAAGATACGTCCTCCCTACAAATGGTACATTCTGCAGCTTATGCCAGCCTTTACCCAGAACTACCAGTCGGTAAGATACTTCCTCCCTACAAATGGTACATTCTGCAGTGTATGCCAACCTTTACCAAGAACTACCAGTTGGTAAGATACTTCCTCCCTAAAAATGGTACATTCTGCAGTGTATGCCAGCCTTTACCCAGAACTACCAGTCGGTAAGATACTTCCTCCCTACAAATGGTACATTCTGCAGTGTATGCCAGCCTTTACCCAGAACTACCAGTCGGTAAGATACTTCCTCCCTACAAATGGTACATTCTGCAGTGTATGCCAGCCTTTACCCAGAACTACCAGTTGGTGAGATACTTCCTCCCTACAAATGATACATTCTGCAGTGTATGCCAGCCTTTACCCAGAACTACCAGTCGGTAAGATACTTCCTCCCTACAAATGATACATTCTGCAGTGTATGCCAGCCTTTACCCAGAACTACCAGTCGGTAAGATACTTCTTCCCTACAAATGGTACATTCTGCAGTGTATACCAACCTTTACCCAGAACTACCAGTCGGTAAGATACTTCCTCCCTACAAATGGTACATTCTGCAGATTAAGCCAGTCTTTACCCAGAACTACCAGTCGGTAAGATACTTCTTCCCTACAAATGATACATTCTGCAGTGTATGCCAGCCTATACCCAGAACTACCAGTCGGTAAGATACTTCCTCCCTACAAATGGTACATTCTGCAGATTAAGCCAGTCTTTACCCAGAACTACCAGTCGGTAAGATACTTCTTCCCTACAAATGATACATTCTGCAGTGTATGCCAGCCTTTACCCAGAACTACCAGTCGGTAAGATACTTCCTCCCTACAAATGGTACATTCTGCAGTGTATACCAGCCTTTACCCAGAACTACCAGTCGGTAAGATACTTCCTCCCTACAAATGGTACATTCTGCAGTGTATGCCAGCCTTTACCCAGAACTACCAGTCGGTGAGATACTTCCTCCCTACAAATTGTACATTCTGCAGTGTATGCCAGCCTTTACCCAGAACTACCAGTCGGTGAGATACTTCCTCCCTACAAATGATACATTCTGCAGTGTATGCCAGCCTTTACCCAGAACTACCAGTCGGTAAGATACTTCTTCCCTACAAATGATACATTCTGCAGTGTATCTCAGCCTTTACCCAGAACTACCAGTCGGTGAGATACTTCCTCCTACAAATGATACATTCTGCAGTGTATGCCAGCCTTTACCCATAACTACCAGTCGGTAAGATACGTCTTCCCTACAAATGATACATTCTGCAGTGTATGCCAGCCTTTACCCAGAACTACCAGTCGGTGGGATACTTCCTCCCTACAAATGATACATTCTGCAGTGTATGCCAGCCTTTACCCAGAACTACCAGTCGGTAAGATTCTTCTTCCCTACAAATGATACATTCTGCAGTGTATGTCAGCCTTTACCCAGAACTACCAGTCGGTGAGATACTTCCTCCCTACAAATTATACATTCTGCAGTGTATGCCAGCCTTTACCCAGAACTACCAGTCGGTAAGATACTTCTTCCCTACAAATGATACATTCTGCAGTGTATGTCAGCCTTTACCCAGAACTACCAGTCGGTGAGATACTTCCTCCCTATAAATGATACATTTTGCCGTGTATGCCAGCCTTTACCCAGAACTACCAGTCGGTAAGATACTTCTTCCCTACAAATGACACATTCTGCAGTGTATGCCAGCCTTTACCCAGAACTACCAGTCGGTGAGATACTTCGTCCCTACAAATGGTACATTCTGCAGTGTATACCAGTCTTTACCCAGAACTACCAGTCGGCGAGATACTTCCTCCCTACAAATGGTACATTCTGCAGTGTATGCCAGCCTTTACCAGAACTACCAGTCGGCAAGATACTTCCTCCCTACAAATGGTACATGCTGCAGTGTATGCCAGCCTTTACCCAGAACTACCAGTCGGCAAGATACTTCCTCCCTACAAATGGTACATGCTGCAGTGTATGCCAGCCTTTACCCAGAACTACCAGTCGGTAAGATACTTCCTCCCTACAAATAGTACATTCTGCAGTGTATGCCAACCTTTACCCAGAACTACCAGTCGGTAAGATACGTCCTCCCTACAAATGGTACATTCTGCAGCTTATGCCAGCCTTTACCCAGAACTACCAGTCGGTAAGATACTTCCTCCCTACAAATGGTACATTCTGCAGTGTATGCCAACCTTTACCAAGAACTACCAGTTGGTAAGATACTTCCTCCCTAAAAATGGTACATTCTGCAGTGTATGCCAGCCTTTACCCAGAACTACCAGTCGGTAAGATACTTCCTCCCTACAAATGGTACATTCTGCAGTGTATGCCAGCCTTTACCCAGAAATACAAGTCAGTAAGATACTTCCTCCCTACAAATGGTACATTCTGCAGTGTATGCCAGCCTTTAGCCAGAACTACCAGTTGGTGAGATACTTCCTCCCTACAAATGATACATTCTGCAGTGTATGCCAGCCTTTACCCAGAACTACCAGTCGGTAAGATACTTCCTCCCTACAAATGATACATTCTGCAGTGTATGCCAGCCTTTACCCAGAACTACCAGTCGGTAAGATACTTCTTCCCTACAAATGGTACATTCTGCAGTGTATACCAACCTTTACCCAGAACTACCAGTCGGTAAGATACTTCCTCCCTACAAATGGTACATTCTGCAGATTAAGCCAGTCTTTACCCAGAACTACCAGTCGGTAAGATACTTCTTCCCTACAAATGATACATTCTGCAGTGTATGCCAGCCTTTACCCAGAACTACCAGTCGGTAAGATACTTCCTCCCTACAAATGGTACATTCTGCAGATTAAGCCAGTCTTTACCCAGAACTACCAGTCGGTAAGATACTTCTTCCCTACAAATGATACATTCTGCAGTGTATGCCAGCCTTTACCCAGAACTACCAGTCGGTAAGATACTTCCTCCCTACAAATGGTACATTCTGCAGTGTATACCAGCCTTTACCCAGAACTACCAGTCGGTAAGATACTTCCTCCCTACAAATGGTACATTCTGCAGTGTATGCCAGCCTTTACCCAGAACTACCAGTCGGTAAGATACTTCCTCCCTACAAATTGTACATTCTGCAGTGTATGCCAGCCTTTACCCAGAACTACCAGTCGGTGAGATACTTCCTCCCTACAAATGATACATTCTGCAGTGTATGCCAGCCTTTACCCAGAACTACCAGTCGGTAAGATACTTCTTCCCTACAAATGATACATTCTGCAGTGTATCTCAGCCTTTACCCAGAACTACCAGTCGGTGAGATACTTCCTCCTACAAATGATACATTCTGCAGTGTATGCCAGCCTTTACCCATAACTACCAGTCGGTAAGATACTTCTTCCCTACAAATGATACATTCTGCAGTGTATGCCAGCCTTTACCCAGAACTACCAGTCGGTGAGATACTTCCTCCCTACAAATGATACATTCTGCAGTGTATGCCAGCCTTTACCCAGAACTACCAGTCGGTAAGATACTTCTTCCCTACAAATGATACATTCTGCAGTGTATGTCAGCCTTTACCCAGAACTACCAGTCGGTGAGATACTTCCTCACTACAAATGATACATTCTGCAGTGTATGCCAGCCTTTACCCAGAACTACCAGTCGGTAAGATACTTCTTCCCTACAAATGATACATTCTGCAGTGTATGTCAGCCTTTACCCAGAACTACCAGTCGGTGAGATACTTCCTCCCTACAAATGATACATTTTGCAGTGTATGCCAGCCTTTACCCAGAACTACCAGTCGGTAAGATACTTCTTCCCTACAAATGATACATTCTGCAGGGTATGCCAGCCTTTACCCAGAACTACCAGTCGGTGAGATACTTCGTCCCTACAAATGGTACATTCTGCAGTGTATATCAGTCTTTACCCAGAACTACCAGTCGGCGAGATACTTCCTCCCTACAAATGGTACATTCTGCAGTGTATGCCAGCCTTTACCAGAACTACCAGTCGGCAAGATACTTCCTCCCTACAAATGGTACATGCTGCAGTGTATGCCAGCCTTTACCCAGAACTACCAGTCGGTAAGATACTTCCTCCCTACAAATAATACATTCTGCAGTGTATGCCAACCTTTACCCAGAACTACCAGTCGGTAAGATACTTCCTCCCTACAAATGGTACATTCTGCAGCATATGCCAGCATTTACCCAGAACTACCAGTCGGTAAGATACTTCCTCCCTACAAATGGTACATTCTGCAGTGTATGCCAACCTTTACCAAGAACTACCAGTTGGTAAGATACTTCCTCCCTAAAAATGGTACATTCTGCAGTGTATGCCAGCCTTTACCCAGAACTACCAGTCGGTAAGATACTTCCTCCCTACAAATGGTACATTCTGCAGTGTATGCCAGCCTTTACCCAGAACTACCAGTCGGTAAGATACTTCCTCCCTACAAATGGTACATTCTGCAGTGTATACCAGCCTTTACGCAGAACTACCAGTTGGTGAGATACTTCCTCCCTACAAATGATACATTCTGCAGCTTATGCCAGCCTTTACCCAGAACTACCAGTCGGTAAGATACTTCCTCCCTACAAATGGTACATTCTGCAGTGTATGCCAACCTTTACCAAGAACTACCAGTTGGTAAGATACTTCCTCCCTAAAAATGGTACATTCTGCAGTGTATGCCAGCCTTTACCCAGAACTACCAGTCTGTGAGATACTTCCTCCCTACAAATGATACATTCTGCAGTGTATGCCAGCCTTTACCCAGGACTACCAGTCGGTAAGATACTTCTTCCCTACAAATGATACATTCTGCAGTGTATGTCAGCCTTTACCCAGAACTACCAGTCGGTGAGATACTTCCTCCCTACAAATGATACATTCTGCAGTGTATGCCAGCCTTTACCCAGAACTACCAGTCGGTAAGATACTTCCTCCCTACAAATGATACATTCTGCAGTGTATGCCAGCCTTTACCCAGAACTACCAGTCGGTAAGATACTTCCTCCCTACAAATGATACATTCTGCAGTGTATGTCAGCCTTTACCCAGAACTACCAGTCGGTGAGATACTTCCTCCCTACAAATGATACATTCTGCAGGTTATGCCAGCCTTTACCCAGAACTACCAGTCGGTAAGATACTTCTTCCCTACAAATGATACATTCTGCAGTGTATGTCAGCCTTTACCCAGAACTACCAGTCGGTGAGATACTTCCTCCCTATAAATGATACATTTTGCCGTGTATGCCAGCCTTTACCCAGAACTACCAGTCGGTAAGATATTTCTTCCCTACAAATGACACATTCTGCAGTGTATGCCAGCCTTTACCCAGAACTACCAGTCGGTGAGATACTTCGTCCCTACAAATGGTACATTCTGCAGTGTATACCAGTCTTTACCCAGAACTACCAGTCGGCGAGATACTTCCTCCCTACAAATGGTACATTCTGCAGTGTATGCCAGCCTTTACCCAGAAATACCAGTCGGCAAGATACTTCCTCCCTACAAATGGTACATGCTGCAGTGTATGCCAGCCTTTACCCAGAACTACCAGTCGATAAGATACTTCCTCCCTACAAATAGTACATTCTGCAGTGTATGCCAACCTTTACCCAGAACTACCAGTCGGTAAGATACTTCCTCCCTACAAATGGTACATTCTGCAGCATATGCCAGCCTTTACCCAGAACTACCAGTCGGTAAGATACTTCCCCCCTACAAATGGTACATTCTGCAGTGTATGCCAACCTTTACCAAGAACTACCAGTTGGTAAGATACTTCCTCCCTAAAAATGGTACATTCTGCAGTGTATGCCAGCCTTTACCCAGAACTACCAGTCGGTAAGATACTTCCTCCCTACAAATGATACATTCTGCAGTGTATGCCAGCCTTTACCCAGAACTACCAGTCGGTAAGATACTTCCTCCCTACAAATGGTACATTCTGCAGTGTATGCCAGCCTTTACCCAGAACTACCAGTCGGTAAGATACTTCCTCCTTACAAATGGTACATTCTGCAGTGTATGCCAGCCTTTACCCAGAACTACCAGTCGGTAAGATACTTCTTCCCTACAAATGGTACATTCTGCAGTGTATACCAACCTTTACCCAGAACTACCAGTCGGTAAGATACTTCCACCCTACAAATGGTACATTCTGCAGTGTATGCCAGCCTTTACCCAGAACTACCAGTCGGTAAGATACTTCCTCCCTACAAATGGTACATTCTGCAGTGTATACCAGTCTTTACCCAGAACTACCAGTCGGTAAGATACTTCGTCAGTACAAATGGTACATTCTGCAGTGTATACCAGTCTTTACCCAGAACTACCAGTCGGCGAGATACTTCCTCCCTACAAATGGTACATTCTGCAGTGTATGCCAGCCTTTACCCAGAACTACCAGTCGGCAAGATACTTCCTCCCTACAAATGGTACATGCTGCAGTGTATGCCAGCCTTTACCCAGAACTACCAGTCGATAAGATATTTCCTCCCTACAAATAGTACATTCTGCAGTGTATGCCAACCTTTACCCAGAACTACCAGTCGGTAAGATACTTCCTCCCTACAAATGGTACATTCTGCAGCATATGCCAGCCTATACCCAGAACTACCAGTCGGTAAGATACTTCCCCCCTACAAATGGTACATTCTGCAGTGTATGCCAGCCTTTACCCAGAACTACCAGTCGGTAAGATACTTCCTCCCTACAAATGGTACATTCTGCAGTGTATGTCAGCCTTTACCCAGAACTACCAGTCGGTGAGATACTTCCTCCCTACAAATGATACATTCTGCAGTGTATGCCAGCCTTTACCCAGAACTACCAGTCGGTAAGATACTTCTTCCCTACAAATGATACATTCTGCAGTGTATGTCAGCCTTTACCCAGAACTACCAGTCGGTGAGATACTTCCTCCCTACAAATGATACATTTTGCAGTGTATGCCAGCCTTTACCCAGAACTACCAGTCGGTAAGATACTTCTTCCCTACAAATGATACATTCTGCAGGGTATGCCAGCCTTTACCCAGAACTACCAGTCGGTGAGATACTTCGTCCCTACAAATGGTACATTCTGCAGTGTATATCAGTCTTTACCCAGAACTACCAGTCGGCGAGATACTTCCTCCCTACAAATGGTACATTCTGCAGTGTATGCCAGCCTTTACCCAGAACTACCAGTCGGAAAGATACTTCCTCCCTACAAATGGTACATGCTGCAGTGTATGCCAGCCTTTACCCAGAACTACCAGTCGGTAAGATACTTCCTCCCTACATATAGTACATTCTGCAGTGTATGCCAGCCTTTACCCAGAACTACCAGTCGGTAAGATACTTCCTCCCTACAAATGGTACATTCTGCAGTGTATGCCAACCTTTACCAAGAACTACCAGTTGGTAAGATACTTCCTTTCTAAAAATGGTACATTCTGCAGTGTATGCCAGCCTTTACCCAGAACTACCAGTCGGTGAGATACTTCCTCCCTACAAATGATACATTCTGCAGTGTATGCCAGCCTTTACCCAGGACTACCAGTCGGTAAGATACTTCTTCCCTACAAATGATACATTCTGCAGTGTATGTCAGCCTTTACCCAGAACTACCAGTCGGTGAGATACATCCTCCTACAAATGATACATTCTGCAGTGTATGCCAGCCTTTACCCAGAACTACCAGTCGGTAAGATACTTCTTCCCTACAAATGATACATTCTGCAGTGTATGCCAGCCTTTACCCAGAACTACCAGTCGGTGGGATACTTCCTCCCTACAAATGATACATTCTGCAGTGTATGCCAGCCTTTACCCAGAACAACCAGTCGGTAAGATACTTCTTCCCTACAAATGATACATTCTGCAGTGTATGTCAGCCTTTACCCAGAACTACCAGTCGGTGAGATACTTCCTCCCTACAAATTATACATTCTGCAGTGTATGCCAGCCTTTACCCAGAACTACCAGTCGGTAAGATACTTCTTCCCTACAAATGATACATTCTGCAGTGTATGTCAGCCTTTACCCAGAACTACCAGTCGGTGAGATACTTCCTCCCTATAAATGATACATTTTGCCGTGTATGCCAGCCTTTACCCAGAACTACCAGTCGGTAAGATATTTCTTCCCTACAAATGACACATTCTGCAGTGTATGCCAGCCTTTACCCAGAACTACCAGTCGGTGAGATACTTCGTCCCTACAAATGGTACATTCTGCAGTGTATACCAGTCTTTACCCAGAACTACCAGTCGGCGAGATACTTCCTCCCTACAAATGGTACATTCTGCAGTGTATACCAACCTTTACCCAGAACTACCAGTCGGCAAGATACTTCCTCCCTACAAATCGTACATGCTGCAGTGTATGCCAGCCTTTACCCAGAACTACCAGTCGGTAAGATACTTCCTCCCTACAAATAATACATTCTGCAGTGTATGCCAACCTTTACCCAGAACTACCAGTCGGTAAGATACTTCCTCCCTACAAATGGTACATTCTGCAGCATATGCCAGCCTTTACCCAGAACTACCAGTCGGTAAGATACTTCCTCCCTACAAATGGTACATTCTGCAGTGTATGCCAACCTTTACCAAGAACTACCAGTTGGTAAGATACTTCCTCCCAAAAATGGTACATTCTGCAGTGTATGCCATCCTTTACCCAGAACTACCAGTCGGTAAGATACTTCCTCCCTACAAATGGTACATTCTGCAGTGTATGCCAGCCTTTACCCAGAACTACCAGTCGGTAAGATACTTCCTCCCTACAAATGATACATTCTGCAGTGTATGCCAGCCTTTACCTAGAACTACCAGTCGGTAAGATACTTCCTCCCTACAAATGGTACATTCTGCAGTGTATGCCAGCCTTTACCCAGAACTACCAGTCGGTAAGATACTTCTTCCCTACAAATGATACATTCTGCAGTGTATGTCAGCCTTTACCCAGAACTACCAGTCGGTGAGATACTTCCTCCCTACAAATGATACATTCTGCAGTGTATGCCAGCCTATACCCAGAACTACCAGTCGGTAAGATACTTCTTCCCTACAAATGATACATTCTGCAGTGTATGTCAGCCTTTACCCAGAACTACCAGTCGGTGAGATACTTCCTCCCTACAAATGGTACATTCTGCAGTGTATACCAGTCTTTACCCAGAACTAC
>JAHLWY010001334.1:12500-22430 GCA_020002185.1 Paraescarpia echinospica | reverse complement strand
CAGCAGACGCAGCCCCCTCTCATTAGTTGTAGCATTACAAAAAGGACCGCAGGAATCTTTCCAATCTGCATCGGCACCCTCTTTGGCATTCCAGTCACCCTGGACACTCAGAATGTCTTCCTACTCTATCCCGTCGACTATGTCCTTGAGTTGATTGTATAATTTTTCCACTTGCTCATCATCATAAACAGAGGTTGGTTGCTCTAAGGCGGATGGTTATGAACCTGCTGGGTGTTCGGTAGCACAATATTACAAAGTTCTTTATGTTTTTGTTGACAAGGAATCCCATTCCCTTTACATATTTGTAATTTTCTCCACTGTAGTAGATTGTATTTCCTTCATATGGTTGGACTTCACCACAGCTCTTCAACCAGGTCTCACATAGTCCAAGGTATTTATATGTATATATTTCCATACCATGTTCAAATTATTTCATTTCTCCTGTTTGGTTAAGTGTTCTTACATTCCATGAGGCAATAGTGATATAGTCCCTCCCACGGATCGTTTTGGATAAGGGTGCATCAGTAGCATATTTGTTAAGTCCGTCCCGATGGGAGACGGATGGCGTGGTCATTGGTAACCCGCCCGGGCTTCGAATTTGGTGCTTTGTCCATCACGTAGCGTGTCTGGGGCAGGTTTTCTAACCCGGTGGAGCCCATCCCTATACAGGCGGCTATTTGACCCATAGCTGGAACATGATTTTTGGCGGTCCGGAGATGTCTACACATTGGTGGGCCCTACACCCCGCACGTATCGGGCTCATGCTACTCCGCCAAGGTTTTTCGTGGCTGGACCACTAGATCCCATGCATATTTAGCCTGGAGCCGCAAGGTGTCCAGTTTCCATATGTTGACGCAAGGAGGCTCTGCATGAGTGTCGATTGAGTAGAGGCTATATACCAGAAGGAAAGACGTACGCAGTCGGCTTTCTTTTCACCTCAGATGAGGCTATCTGGCGGCTGAAGCTGAAAACGGAGGACGCAAGCTACTACTACTACACTACGCTTCAGCACTAGACGCATCATCCAAACCTTGTGACAGAGTCACACTCTATATATGGATGACACAAGAATGCCAAAAGCTGTATTTTATAATGAACTTCGTCAGGGCAAGCGACACAGAGGAGCCCCCCCCCCCGCATGCGCAACAAGGACCAGATGAAGCGGCAATTCCCACAGCATATATTTACCATAAAGGCTGGAAACAGCTAGCAGTAGATAGACACAACTAAAAAGCGACTACCAAAAGAGAAGCCCAGGACTTTGAGCCCAGGCGGAGGGAGGAATCTTCAGGCGAAGGCTACGATTGATCAATTTGCTCTAGAGGCTGCAAATCCAGGATATGCATATACAGCCACCCGACGGCGTGCCGCCGTCAGCAGGGACATATATATTCCTACGGATATTCGCAAGCGAAGAATCTGCCATCATTACTACTAAGGATGCATGTAAACGAATACACTTGGCGCAGTAACTGCAGTGCAGTAGAATAACTCCAACGCAAGTAAGCAAACCAGCAAAGAAATGCAGTGTAAATAGTTTTGGGCAGTCGGTATGAGGGGTTATTGTCATTTAAAATAAATTACTTTTTACCTATGTCATTTATAATTCATAACGGAAGTCAGTTTATTTCTTATTTGTATAATCGTCATATGATTTATATACCACCTTTCTTTACTGTTTGACACGATTCCTTAAATGTTTTATGTATTTTGTCACAATAATGCGATTTGTCAATTTTATTTCCTTCCGCAGTTATACACCGCCGCAATCACAGGAGGCAATTGTGCACAATGGGTATGTGTCGATTGTGTTTATGATAACAATAATGCTATTGAGTTCGTGTTGTTTCCCGGTTTTTCCTAACTTCCATTCTGATAACATTATGTAAAGTGAGACATGCCATCGAGTTTCTTAATATATCGTTAGGATAATGTCATTACGTCTGACAACGGAAATCGATATTATGTTTCTGTAACACCGCCGTTTCGAGCAGATTATTATAGACAGTATGAAAAGTTTAATGCTCTGAGTAAATGAGTTATTTGCATATTATCTAGTTCTAAAAAATGAATATGTACAGTGTATGTTCTAAAAAAGGTAAATCAACCAGAAAAGGAGAGAGCTGAACAAAGTATACTTGAAACGGGGATAAAATAAGTTCCAGAAAAAACACTAGTACTTGTAGATAGCTTGAGGCCAAAATCCAAATTGATAAGAATACAGCTGTTTTTGTTTTATGTTTGATAAAGTTCACATCCACGTATCCAGTAGACGACGCATCTGACATGATGGTCTCATCTGAGTGTGTTGATGGCAGGTTCCGCTTGGTGAAACCAGATATTGACTTATCACATCACTAGTGACGCAGAAGTTGATATTTAATGTCCGTTGATATGAGTAGTAAAGCTACGCCCAGTCTGCGTATCCAGCTGTCGTAATATGTCTAATTACCACAGACTACATGTATAACATAAACACATTATAGTAATAATATTTTAACAACCTGTTTAACCAGGTATCATTGCAATAAAAGTTAGCCATAAACCTCGTTATTTTAAAGACGCCACTAATATTTAATTATCATGCAATAAGTAAAGGTAGTTTATTACTTCCAATATTTTTTATTATTTAAATCATCATCATTGTGCTGATGTAGTGTCCCGTGGATGAGCGAAGACCTCAGCATATCGTTTCGAGACCTGCAGGTCTGCGCTATCTTATGTCAGATGGTGCCATTCCAGTACTCGTGTAGTTCGTCTCTCCACCGTCTCGCCTGTCTTCCTACAGATCGTTTCCCTTCGTAAGGTCTCCGGGAAGCAAATCTATTTGTTCTACCCAGAAAGGGATATGTCTCCGCGGCGACCATTGACTGTTGGCCTGACCCCTGACACAGTTGTCCACGTGAATGGTAGAAAATGTAAAAGTCAAGGCATCGAGCACACAGTAGGCGTCGAAATATGTATCTCCACAAAAGTAAGTGATACATTTATTATGAAGAAAAGTTCTTAAATATATTCCATCATTACAATTACAAATTGTATAATTATAATTGTTTTTGTGGGTAATATTTATTTAATAGGCAATGCATAGTTATTATTATAATTATATGTTAGAAGAAAAGTGAAACCAATGTTATCATATTTTTGCTATTGGGGTATAATATATATATATATATATACAAATAATAATATTTTTCGTAAATATTTATTTTAGAAATTATCACAATTACACAAGGTAGACAGGTACAGGCACCAATACAATTCGTTTCAGTCTTATTGAAACTTACAGAAATTTACTACCACTAGTACACTATGATAAAATCGACTACCTTGATGCATCGATACTATTGTTGTATCACTACATCACTAAGTTTGACAGCTTCATATGTGTTAATGTGTATGCTACAGATGCAACCTCACAGTAAACAATATATTATATATTAGAAATTGTATCATGCCGTAAAGAAGCAACAGCAACAATTTAAGTAAAATGTGTCATTATTTAATTATAAGAATAAAACATTTCACATTGTGCACAAACTAGTCCATCAGAACCATATATTGATTACAGTAAATTAATACTTAGTAATAATTACTATATTAATGAAAAAAGAAAAAAGTGATCGCAAGTATTTACAATCATGCTTAATTAAATGCAGTAAACTCCCACCATGCCAGTATTTTATTAATACATATGCTACACCACATTTATTCAATAACATTTTGTTGGATATAAAATCTGATCTGCTATAGCAAAGAGGTTATTAAGTAAAAAAATAGCGTTCTGATCATTTCTTGCACCATTACATAGGTCATACATAAGTTCAAAAATTATACCTCGTTTGTTTAAATATATAAAGTAGGTTTTATTTATTACTAAAAATTAAGAAAACGTTTAAGTGCTCATTTTAAAGAAACAAATATTAACAAGTTTGTTATGTGAACAAAATGTCCATAGCAGCACACATTTAGTATTTTGTTAATTTCTTGGCATTGTTTGAGGGAAATGAACCGGACATTGAAAGAATTAATATGACAAGGTACGCATTTCTGCCACAACCACAACATGGATTAGCCTTCACACCTAGACTGCTATATTTAGCTCGTGTGCAGACTGCGACTTAAATCCTTGTTCTCTGTGGCAGGTAAGAAACGACAGTTTTGCATTATTACAAAACCCAAAACAACGTGATATATATATATAATACGTTTTACATTGAATCGTGAATCATACCCACTACGTACACTTGACGAATGGCAACACTTATCGTTTGTAATCCGGACCACCATTCACAAATCGGATGCTGAGATTAATTACTGGTATATTTATTTTAACATCATGTACCGTATTTCGAGGCAGTTGTCTTGAATGTGTATTATTTTGTCTCGACACCACGACTGGGTGAACAGCACGGAGGGGCTTGCTTCCAATAGCCGGTCTACCTCGTCAAAACAGTGCAGTGTACACTCTGGCAGACTCATTGTTGCAGTTGGTTTCATGCTGACTCCAACGACTATTTTGTGGATATTCATTATATTAATGTGTCCAGCAGTATATATATATATATGTCCAACAGTACACACACATACACACACATATATATATATATATATACTATACAACTTGATATATATATATATATATATATATCACGTTGTATAGTATATACATATATATATATATATATTTGTGAATGGTGGTCCGGATTACAAACGATAAGTGTTGCCATTCGTCAAGTGTACGTGGTGGGTATGATTCACGATTCAACGTAAAACGATGAGCAGTTAGATATAACTTTATTGCACTATTACACTGAGTAATGTTGCTGACCAGAAACATTCGTAAAGTGTACGTGGTGGGTATGATTCACGATTCAATGTAAGGTGGTCCGGATTACAAACGATAAGTGAATGTGTTATAATGTATTCAAAATAAGTGTTTTTTAACAAAGATATTCAATGACAAAGAGCAATCCGCAGAATTTAGACTAATTATTAGCACCTTTGCCAGCCACAATGTATCAGACTGTTGCCATTCATCAAATGTACGTGGTGGGTATGGTTAACGATTCAATGTAAAACGATGAGCGTTATATATAAATTTAGTGCGCTATTACACTGAGTAAAGTTGCTGATACCTTGCTATTACACTGAGTAAAGTTGCATATACCTTCTGGTATATAGCCTCTCCTCAATCAAGACTTATGCAGTGCCTCCTTGCGACACCATATGGTAACTGGACACCTTGCGGCTCCAGGCCAAACCTGCATGGGATCTAGTGGTCCAGCCACGAAATACCTTGGCGGAGCAGCATGAGCCCGATATGTGCAGGGTGCAGGGCCCACCAGTGTGTGGACATGTCCCGACCCTCACAAATCATGTTCCAGCTATGGGGCAAATAGCAAAGCAGAGGATGTGATGGACAGCATGTCCCCTCAGTTCCGGCGGCGGAAGATTCAGTTGTATGGACAACGACGGCGAGCACAGCTCAGTACGAGCTACTGTTCTTTGGAGTAAACCAAATCAAAAACAGGCAGAAGGCAATGGGAAACCACTGCTGTATCTTTCCCAAGACAATCATGACCCACAAAACCACAGAAGATAACGTTAACAGCGTGAACGGTTGTTCTGACAGTTCTGACAGGACCACCTCGCTCGGTAGGGATAGTCATGTGCGACAGGTGACGCCAGATCGTCATCCAGCTATTGTGTGCAACAGAGAGATTTTGAATATTGCTACATGGAATGTAAGAACTCTATATCAGAAAGGAAAACTAGAATACATCAAACAAGAAGCGACAAGATTGGGGATAAATATAATGGGAATGTGTGAAGTTAGATGGACAGGGGCAGGACTGATGACATCAGATAATAACACAATAATTTACTCAGGAGGCGATAAACATGAAAGAGGAGTTGGAATTATGTTGGATGAAGAAGGAACAAAATGTTTACTAGGATACTGGACCATATCGGATCGCATCCTCTTGGTAAAAATCAGTGGCAAACCATTTAACATTAACATCATACAAGTGTACGCACCAACCGCAGACAAATCTGATGAAGAGCACGATACATTTTATAATGATCTTGAATTAGCAAAATCACATTGCAAATCACAGGAGATTGTAATAGTTATGGGAGACTTTAATGCTAAAGTTGGTGAGGGAAGATGCGAAGACATAGTTGGACCATATGGCCTGGGGAGCAGAAATGAGAGAGGAGATAAACTAATAGAGTGGGCAAAATATAATGACATGATTGTAGGAAACACTTGGTTCCAACAACACCCAAGAAGACTTTGGACTTGGAAAAGTCCAGGAGACCGTACTCGGAACCAAAGTGATTATATCCTGGTCAGTAAAAGATTTAGAAATGCCCTACTGGTGGCAAAAACCTTTCCCGGGGCAGACTGCGATTCCGACCATGTGCCAGTGCGAGCCAAGTTCCGATTGAAACTGAAGAAAAGGAAAAGAGCAACAAGGAACCTGAAACTAGATATGAATATACTAAATTCAGATTCAGCGATCAAAGATAAATTCAATGTAGCAGTACAAAACAGTTTGAATGTTCTGAATGATATTCAAGATGTGGACGACCAATGGGAACAAATGAAGGAATCAATAACATAGGCTGTAGAAGAAACTATTCCTAGGCAATGCAGAAAAGCAAAGAAAAAATGGATGACTGACGATATTCTAAAGTTGATGGATGAAAGGAGGAAAATTAAGCAAAATCATGATGCATATGTAGCAATGAACAAGGATATAACGGCCAAATGTAATCTAGCGAAAGAGGAATGGCTTAATGAAAAATGCAAAGAAATTGAACAGAAGAATAAGCACGAAACAAAATCCATGCATGCTAGAATAAGAGAAATCACAGGGAAAAGAACATGCTCAGCTACAGGTTGCCTGAAATCTAAAGAAGGAAACATAATAATGGACAAAGACAAAATACTCGAGAGATGGTCAGAATATATTGGAGAACTGTAAGATGATGAAAGGGGTGAAAGACCATCAATTAAGAAGAACTTTGATGGTCCTCCTATATTGAAGGACGAGGTTCGAAAAGCCATCAGATCAATGAAAAAGGGAAAAGCTGCTGGACCAGATAATATTACCATTGATATGATTGAGTGTTTAGAGGAATTTGGTATTGATATAGTAACAGACTTCTTGAACAAAATATATGACAGCGGACGAATCCCAACTGATTTATCCAGATCCATTTGTGTAGCAATACCAAAGAAACCAGGTGCGATTGAATGTGAACTACACCGTACAATTAGTCTAATGAGTTACTTCACCAAGATGTTGCTTAACATTATTATGACCAGAATGAGAAACAAAATATAGCCGGAAATTGCTGAAGAACAATGTGGATTTGTAGAAGATAAAGGTACAAGTAATGCAATATACATCCTACGAACACTGATTGAGAGAGCACTGGAAGTACAAAAAGATCTGTATGTATGTTTTATTGATTACACAAAGGCATTTGACTGAGTTTGTCATGAAGAAATCATATAAATGCTGGAAAGTTTGAACATTGATGGGAAAGATCTGAGAGTTGTGAGAAATCTGTACTGGGAACAAACAGCAGCAATACGAATAGAAAATGACATCAGTAAATTTCAAGAAAAAAACGTGGTGTAAGACAAGGGTATGTCCTATCAATCGATCTCTTTTCACTATACAGTGAGATTATCTTACGCACATTAGAAGATATGCCAGGCATTCAAGTAGGGGGATACAACATGAATTATTTACAATACGCAGACGACACGGTACTGATTGCTGAGAACGAAATAGATCTACAACAGATGCTAGATACAGTAATAAGGGAAAGTGAGAAAAAAGGTCAGTCCATGAACAAAAATAAAACAGAAATCATGGTCATCTCAAAGAAATATTACACTCCAACATGCAACGTGATAGCATATGGCACTGTTTTGAAGCAAGTCCGAACGTTTAACTACCTGGGATCACTAATAACATCCGACGGTCGATGCAACGATGAGATAAAGAGAAGAATTGCTCAAGCCAAAACAGCTTTTCACCACATGAAAAACATTTTAACAAATAAAAATATATCAATTGAAGTGAGAAAACGTGTACTGCAATGTTACATAGAGCCCATATTGCTATATGGATGTGAATCCTGGACAATAACCAAAAGATCACAAAAAGACATAGAAGCCACTGAAATGTGGTTCTTAAGAAGAATGCTGCGAGAGCCATGGACTGCAAAGCAAAGCTAGAACACAACAAGTACGATTTATAGGGCATGTCATGAGAAAGAAAAAGTTACAACAAATAATAACAACAGGAAAGATAGAAAGAAAAAGATCCAGAGGACGCCAGAGAATAAAAATAATAGATAGTCTCTCAACATGGTGTGGAAGGAGCGCAACAGAACTGCTACAAACTACACACAACCGTGCGGTATGGAGGGCCATGATCGCCAACGCCTGTGACAGACATTGCACATAGAAGAAGAAGAAAGTTGCTGACCAGAAACACTTGAAACAGACACCGGCCATCAGCTCTCCGATTAGACAACGCCTGTATAGGACTGACTTTACAAAGGAGATCGTTATCCACTGGTACTGCGTTTATCAGAAATACGTAATATAAATGGACAGCAAAAAACCAACACACACTCTTCGCAGACACGTCACTTTATTTCGCAAAAATGTGTATAATCACAACATATATTGAATATGTCGTATTGAACTTCCAGTCACCGATGCTTTCGAATAGCTATGTATCTACGTATTCATCAACAGTGTGCACCTTGCGAATGTACAGTTCTATCGCGGACGAAATTGAGGAAAGTACACATTCTCTTAGCGACTTGTGGGCGTGGCTATCGTATACCGGACGGTGATTGAAGCATATTATATTTATAGGTGCATACATTCATGCAAACTTGGCTTCACGTGTAATTAAAGATGCAACACTGCATGCTACAACAAAGATATTGTACAGCAACAGCGCTCTGTATTCTGCAACACTTGCAAAATACGTTCAAATCAATGAGAGCCGGCGATCATAACGAAGGTTTCATTGGTATTAATACAAGTTGGGTACAACTGAACTGACAGCAGCATCCCAATAAGATATTTCAAATTTTATTGGATGCATATTTTTCTGATGACTTAATATATTTGTAACAAATAGTTGGGCCTAAGTACAACAGCGATGACGTAAAAATAGTATCCGACGTCATCACACGATCCGTTTAGGTCGAGATGCCCGTATCAGGAAGAGGACTCCTAGTTCCATACTAAATGAACCAAACGGACACGTTAGTTTAATTAATCATATCTGCACATTGTGTATCATGGATGGCTAATTAACTTCCCAAGCCCTGTTGTTTTCTTCCACTATGTAATAGCTAAAATACACTGAACTGTAGAAATATAATTCCGCCTCGTTTTGTGCTGCGATCGATTGAACGTAGGTGTTAAGTGGAGTCCTTTGTCGGCTTCTGTCTTAACCCATATGAATAATGACATTTCACATTAACTATTTATTTTCATCATCTGATTGGATCCAACAGTTACCCTAACCTCATTCATAAGTGGCTCCAACCATAACTAATAATACAAATAACCTTAACCCTAATGAATAATGATACTTCACAGTAACTATTTATTCCCTTCGTCTGATTTGTTATAATGTCTATGCTATATATATATATAATATACATAACCCTCCACGATTGACACCAACCGTAACTAATAATAATAATAATCTTCATAATAATGAATAATTATTTATTCCAGTCGTCTTCTTATCACACGAACTATTTTTGTCCGTCGACTGACTAGTTCCAACGATTAAGCTGTGATTAACCTTAACCTCAACGACAACTAACTCAAACCATAACTAATTATAATAATGACATTAAACATAATTAATA
>JAHLWY010001334.1:0-7500 GCA_020002185.1 Paraescarpia echinospica | reverse complement strand
CACAATGCAGTATTACTATTACCAGCGTATTGTGTTATCGTCCATGGATCA
Source organism: Paraescarpia echinospica (assembly GCA_020002185.1). Lineage (NCBI taxonomy): Eukaryota > Metazoa > Annelida > Polychaeta > Sabellida > Siboglinidae > Paraescarpia > Paraescarpia echinospica. The sequence goes on along the minus strand of JAHLWY010001334.1, from coordinate 7,449 downwards.
CGGTTATCGACCGTGGCTCCCTCTAGAAAGCACTATTTTATTTTAATTTGGCCAAAATAACCTCTCCACAGTGTGCGTAACATACAAAAGCTTGCGATAGAATGCTAAACGTTTACTATTTTGCAGACTATTTGGAATGACAGCTTTTTCCAAATCCTAATAAATCAGGAAATAATGTACACATTCTAACGAAACCGATTTAATGCCAAGCATAATGGTAATTAATGCACTTAATGAGTCAATTTGGACAGGAAGATATATTGGCTATCATATAACACACACACACACAATGGCATATTAAGACGCTATTTCACACAATGCCTTTCTTAATGCAGTATTACTATTAACAACGTATTGCGTTATCATCCGTGGATCATCGTTATCGACAGTGGCCCCCTTTTAAAAACACTCATGAAACATTGTATCCCTCAGTGTTATATAGCTCATGCGTTATGACAAGTGGTCGTCATCGAGAGGCACATATAACATCAAGTTCAAGCACTATCACGTATAAGTAACATGTGTATGACTGTTACCGTAGATCAGAATAGTCTAGCAAAAACAATTTACATGTAGCAAAACAGTAATCAATCAGGAAATATACTTACTTAGTGCGATCTTTTGTAGCGTACATTAACAAGGTGATGAACGGTCGCGTAGTTTCGCTGGAAGCCGATAAAGGCTACTCAAAAGCACCCAAAACACTACCACCGTCTCGCGGATCGGACGATAAGTATAATCGGACGGTAACTTGATGCTTTTCCCGGGCCAAATTATTTTGGGTGAGTCCAAATGACTGCTCTGATAGCCAGAGATATGTTCTTTAGTAGGAATAAAAATATCCTACTATTCTTTGCATGCCCCGGATGATAACGCGACAAACTTCCCCAAACCTGAGTCGGCGGAGAAAAAAAAAATACCAAAAGGTACATCTGAAAAATAGCAGTGCATTTTGGTACTACACATGTTAATATATATACACAGCTAAATATTCATGTTATCGATTAATAATTTTACATGAATATGCCATTAGGAAAAATGGCCCTCGGACGATAACACCAATATTCCCCATGACCAATATATTGTGGAAAAATCAGTTTATTTGCAAATTGCATTAATCACAAGGCAGTAACAACTAAGACGCATGTGATGTTCTAATAAAGTAATACACACGGTGCATATTCATGGTTTACGATGATTACTAACTGATTAAAAATAAATATAGAGGTCAACATTTAAAAAAATGGCCAAAAAGTACCAGTTTATTAGCTTTAGTTCCGAAGGTTTTAAAACTAGAAAAAATATATATATATATATCTCGAAAGTTATCATATAGCCGGATAAACACAGCATATTACCACACGTGACATTCATATAATTACTTAAGATACATGTATAAACATGCCGTGTTCGTTGGATTTGACCATATATGTATATGTTTCTCTCTCTCGCCGTGAGAGAGAGGGGAGAAGCGACAGAGATAACTATATATGTATATATTTATATATATATATATATATATATATATATATATATATATGCCTATTTCTCTCGCTCGCCTCCCCCTCTCTCTCTCACTCGCTCTCTCTCGCTTTCTCTCTCTCTCTCTCTCTCTCTCTCTCTCTCTCTCTCTCTCGCTCTCTCTCTCTTTATCTCTCTATCTCTCTCTCTCTCTCTCTCTCTCTCTCTATATATATATATATATATATATATATAGAAGGGGGTAGAGACAGATATAGATAAATAGAGAGGCGACTATCAGTACATGGGATGACATATCAACATACTGATCGCAACATTATCATATCAATAGATATATGTTATACAATATATCCCCCGGTTAATGTTCACATAAAACCGGATATGCTTCCTGCAGTACAATACTAGTATACTACAACGATACCATTGTATGGTCCTATTCCGGAACGGTCGAGTTGCCTCTGCTCTGCACCAAGATATAAAAACATATGTTCGCGCAACGCTTCGGGATGTCTGCTTAACTGTTCGCAGGACACCACGTCTGTTTGTGTTTCGTCTTGTCGCGATATAGTCAGATTCACAATGTTAACATTTGTACTAATTTTGTTTGGAGATTTGCAAACCTATACATTTTTGGAAACATTATGATATAATGAATCTGAAAACCAATGTTTACATTTGTTAAAGGTATATGTGGCGGCCATCTTGGATTCTTAAAATGGTGGACACTGAAAACCTGTATTTCTCAAAATCTCAACTGCTAAACCACCCAGCCTTTTGATGGCTAAACCTACATATTGAATGGCATGTGTTTCGTTCAGTTTTTTCAGATTTGCAAAACTATACTGTATATTTTTGGAAACGTTATGATGTAATGAATCTGAAAACTTATGTTTACATTTTTAAAGGTATATTTGGCGACCACCTTGGATTTGTTTAATAGTGGACACTGAAAATCTGTATTTCTCAATATCTCAGCTGCTATATCGCCCAGTCTTTTGATTTTGGTGGCTAAACCTACATATTGAGGGGCAAAGAAACCAATAGGATCAATTACTGTTACCTAAGCATAATTAAATTACTAGTTTATGACAGTTCATCCAAGACTGGGTGAGCTGCATGTCATCATTGCTGCCCGAAGACGCCCAGGGACTTCAATTGAAAACTCTGGAATAGACAATGCCTGGACAGCAGCTGATGTGTACGGTTTTGCGACAACCAGACATATCTTGAAATGTGCACACTACAAGCGCTCCCTGTCTGCCCATATATACTCATATATGTCGCTGAATTTACATGTAAAATGTACATGGTAAACTGAAACAATAAAGAGATGATGGAAGTACTGGCCTTGGCTGCTGTTTAATTACTGTCATCAAGAAATACAAACAAAACCTAGCGACTAGTCCCACAGTTGCATTTTAACGACTAGACATTCTACTACAGGTTGAATTAAGTCCAACCATGCTAATCCTGAATATAAACCTAAAAAGTAACCAAATGTGTGTGTCACCGGCCACAAAACATCTGCAAAGCAGATGGTGGCAGCCACAGCATTAGAGCAGTCGGAAATATGACAGGAATGCATCAGATTTCCATCTACCCATATATCTAATTTGGGCATCAGACATACCAACTCGTGCCGCATGAGATGCTGCACCGATTCTAAAACTATGTGTTTTGTACAGAGATGCATTTATGTCAATCAATTGGAAACACTTGTTCATAGTATTCGCGAACATTACACGTGACACTGGGCGACCAGAGGGTAGGATGAAAAGTGGTCCAGTTGATTTACCTCTGTATGCCAGGTAATTTCTAATCTAAGTCAGACAACAGGACAGTGGTTACCTGAACGTTCATGTACTACAATGTTGTGCGGCCGACCCGTGGAATGTTTATAACACTGAAATGTTATAAACATGGCCTTAACACTAGGTTCAAAAAGATCATTATTGAGCTGTAATTCTGTGCTCTTCAATGAGACAGTGTCATTTCCCCTACCCTGAGAAAACCTAAAAACGCCAGAAGATGCATAGCTTGGAAAAGCGTTTGTAACCAAGGTGAAGTACAAATGTGCTGAACTGATGAAAAGAGTAACAGTTTATGTAACAATTGCAAAGAAACTGGCATCCTGGCATCTGGGACTGTTCCTAAATTCTTAATTCCTCGCAACGAATTCTTAACCAAAAAACTTCCATTAGGCTCAGAAAGGTTGTAACATCGATTAATACATGATATTGCTGATAACGTGGACACTATTGTTCTGTATGCATATGTTTGTTGGTGAAGATAAGCAACAAAAAGTGCCACGAATACGGATGGCACGGGTAAGTGAATCGACAATTGATACCGTGTTAGAAAACACTGGAAAGAAGAGAGCGAATGTTCATATCGTCATATTGTTGATGGTGCCAGAGAATGCTGTTCCAGATGAATCAGGTGAGGGATCAATTCGATGGCAGCATGTTTTCTGGAAAGGGAGTTTGGAGGCGATCAGACCCAAGCGCCTGTTCTCGGAACGTGATAATCTGTAAGCGAGACAGAAGATCTGCTAGCGTGTTCGACTTTCCTGGTAGATGTTTGGCATATATATGCACATTGAAATGCATACACGTGGTTACCAATTTCCTGACAAGAGTCAACATATTAGCGTTTTTGGATGTGGAGTTATTAATCACATGTTCCAAAGCCTGGGTGTCTGTATGAATTATAATACGTTTATTACGCGGTTTTGGAGCCCAGAGATGTATGCTGATCATGATGGGAAAAAGCTCAAGGAAGGAGATGGGCTGAATTGTCCAAGTCGCAGGCCATTCAACGAATAACCAATGTGAGCCAAAGACAGCGCCATAACCCGAACCACTTGCATCTGTGAATAAATGCAGACATTCTGCTGCAACCCATGGATCGTACTTGAAAATAGCTGTCCCATTGAAAGCAGACAAGAACAAATCTTTGCGTGCCTCTGCTGAAATTCTCACATGTTGGTAGGGTTTCGTAAACCCAATGCAAAGACTGAATAAACGCCGTAAAAACATCTTCCAAAAATTACGACAAAACATGCAAACTGGAGCAAACAGGTAATTTATTGTAATTGTTTTAAAGTTATTTTTTTCTTTGTAAGCGCATCGTCAATGAAAGCCTTACATTTATTTAGCTTATCCAGGGGCAGACGAGCTTGGAACGCAAGAGTATCAAGTTCAATGCCTAGATATGTTAGAGTAGTAGAATGCTGGAAAGTATTTTCTTTGGACATAGGTACTCCTATATGTTTACACAAATCCAGAACAAGAAACTAATTGTGACCGACACATTTCTTCGGAGCGCGATAATATCATGAAGTCATCCAACATGTGTAAAATGTAAGGAATACGAAGTTGTTGCCGAACAACAAGTTCAAGTGCTGAACTGAAAGTTTCAAAACAATTACAGCTAGATTTAAGCCCCATCAGCAGACAGGTGTCAACATAATAGAGTCCAGTAGTGTTCTCGTGGTGCAATTGGCATAATCCTGAATGCCTTTTCAATGTCAGTTTTGCACATAAAACAACCTCGCCCTAGTAAACGGATCATTGCAATTGCTTCATCAATAGTGGTATAATGTACTCGAGCTGATTCAACAGAGATGCCATCATTGACTGTTGTTGCGGGGGGAAATGATAAGTGATGAATAAGCCTGAACTTACCAGGACGTTTGTTGGGGACCAAACCCATTGGTGATAATACAAGATGAGGCATGGGTGCGGATGGGACATGACCTTGTACTCGGCCAGCTGCAACCTCTGAATCAATTTTGGCTTGAACAACTCAAGGCTGAGCGATTGGAAGAGAGGGGCGTGTTTTGATTTTGTGCAAACAATGTGACAACATTTAACATAGGATTAGATGTGTCGGAAAGAATACCTGCAGACTGGGGCTCCTGACCCTCAGACTCTACAAGTCCCAATCCGACATCAACGACGCAGTGCTGAGGCTCCTGACCTTCAACCTCTTATGTGCTGGCCACTGCTGGTAGAGGTTGAGGCTGGCGATTGCGAAGAGCCTGCTGCACCGACAGCTTGACAATTTCGGCTAGAGAGTCGGTAACACGAGCCGTGATGATGCGCTCGAGATCAGTCGCGTCATCGGGCACAGCGTTGTCAGCAATCCGCTGACGCCGAGTGATCACTCGAGTTTTTCGCGGCGGCGCCTTACGTTTGGGCATGCTGAAAAAATATAACAGAGAGCAAGCACAAGTAGATAAATTGTTTACTGCAAGCCAACGCAGTGACGAAGTTTAAGTGCTTTCTTCTCTCTGCTCAATGTCCAAGTGAAAGTTAATTTGTGCCAAAATATCAATATATATATGAATGTGGTTTATGAAGTATGTGCAACAATTTATGAAAGTGAACATTCATAGTGATAATTATAAACGAAAATGATCTGCAATAATAAAAAAATATTCCCGACAAATGTTACCAATTGTAATGATAAAACAAAATAGACATATGCAAACTATGTGCCAGTATCATAAATGCTATGCAAATATCACCACACAAAGGAAATAAAATATGCTATAATGGATAGCATAAAATGTAATATACATCAAATATGTTATAGAAATAGCACAAAATGGGATTTATAAAGAACCCACTGCTAATTAAAAAAAATTGCACAACCCCTAATGTATACAACCAGACCGTATGGGAAACCCATGACAATAGCCAATAAAATTGTTCTGAAGCCTAAAATGTATCTGACTTCCATGATATGTAACGGGTACACATCCCGCTAGAGAGAAAATAGTGACAGATATACATAATATATATATATATGCAGATGTAGCTACATATAATATGGAACAGTGTAGTAATCATAGTCATCAATATATGACATAGTGACATATATATATATATATATATATATATATATATATATATATATATATAATATATGCAGACATAGCTAAATATAATATAGAACCGTGAAGTAATCATCTTCATAAATATATGAAAATATGACATATATATATATACATAACATATATGTAGACGTAGCTACATATAATATAGAACAGTGTCGTGGTCATAGGCATGACCATATGAAATAGTAACATATACATAATGAATATGTAGCCATAGCTACATATACTATAGAAAATATAGTAATCATAGTCATCAGTATATGGAAAACTTTCGACAGTAAAAATGTGAAACTGTCGCTGATAACAAAAAAATGTGTGCATGTGTACTCCTGTAGTGATTAAAAAAGAGGCTATTAAAGAGGGACATCATGCTTACAAACGGTTAAGTCCATGTACAATGGAACCCCGAATAGCTTTGTAGTAGTATTTGAAAATACCCACACCATTATTGAGATGTACCTACTCCATCTTCATGCATCACAACTTGTTGACTGAATTTAACCCCTTTAAAAGACCACCAGGTAATGTGGCTATCGCCATGGAAATATCGCTTCAACTCAGCATTCACTTCTTTTACCTTTTCGTTATACAACTCTTGGTGTTGATATGAGTGTATATACCGGCCTTTAAACCGATAAAAGAGTTCACCCACTTACAAACGACTACATGAGGATTGTGTAATTAATTCATTCGCTAAAGCAATAATTTATCTAGCTACGTGTAACCCATTGCGTGACTCAACTGAAATGTAATTTTCACCTATGTGAAGAAAAATTATTCGAGGATTCTCACGGATAATGTAGGGTAACATCTGTAGCAACGAATCAACACGACTTCCCCGTTTATACAGAAATTTAACCTTGCACGTGATCAAGTCCAAACCTGAAAGCATATCATCTCGACTTCCAGTTGCCGATTCTAAACGATCAACGAAGCTATGGCCCACTATAACTGCTGATGTCATGATAATAGCAACAAACCATCAAACTGAAGGCAATTGCTTAAAGTTATAGGGGACCGTTATACGAAATGTCAATAATGACAACAAGTGTATCAATGATATA
>JAHLWY010001333.1:0-22445 GCA_020002185.1 Paraescarpia echinospica | reverse complement strand
GTATTACTATATGTGATGTCCAGTAAAAATGTAATATTAAGTCTTACCGGAAAATAAACAATGATGTTGCATAATTTCTTTGACATACACATCTTACAGCACATATAGGGTATGTTATCACCTGTCGGGGTACCTTACAGCACGTATAGGGTAGTTTATCACATCATTTGCATATTCTCCCTTCAGAAAATAAATATATACATACCCAATTCATAGATGTTGTTATCATTGTTATCATTATAATGACAGCAAATATGTTGTAAATATCATAAAACAAAATAACTTCATAATATTTAAATGTCAGTGTAAACCAGGATCGGCCGCTTGACCATCAAAACACACAGACACTGCGCGTTCACAAGTCACAGAGCTGCTTAAAGGGATTTAGGTCTTAGGTCGGGTATTCCAAACAGCCCAATCTTGGGGTAACGCATGAGTTTGTGATGTTTGTATACATGCGTTGTGGGTTGCTTAAATTAATAACTTATTTAAATAGACGGATTGCTCTGGGGTAGAAGGAGAAAACAGCCGCATTAATGAGGCGCCTAGGGGCTACATAGAGGCCACTGTTTGTTGACGGTGTTAGAAGGCCTGGCTGAAGGTTGATCTTGATAATGTTATTTAATATTAATTGTTATAAAATGTATGGCTTGTTTGATAATGCGTTGCCGTTCAAGAGTTGGCCATCGAAGGGAGGTTACTAGGTCTGCTGAGATCGTTTGGCGTCTATGATCATTTTTAACAAATCTGGCAGCATAGTGTTGTATTTTTTTAATGTGCTTAATTTGGGTGGCAGTATGTGGGTTCCTAGTGGGAGATGCACAGTCGAGTTTTGACCGGATTAGCATGTTGTAAGCTATTTCTTTGACTTACTTTAGGCTTGCATGGGCCGATGGTTCTTATAATCATGCCTAGGACTTTTTAGGATTTGGAAACTATGTCGGTGATGTGAATTGCCCAGGTTATTTGGAGTTGGATCAGGTCAGTTTGAAGAAATTCATCGTCGGTTTCAGAGGTGATTTTACGATATATATAATGCTGTCGTCTGGGCAAAGAGGCGTATGGGAGATTGGATGTTTCCGTTTATGTCGTTTATGTAGACTAGGAAGAGCTCTCGTCCTAGGAGTGAGCCCTGTGGAACCCCAGATGTAACATATGTTGTGTCCGACAGAACTCCATTTATTGAGACTCTCTGTGTGTTTACAGTTATTCCGTAGGAGGCTAGTTTGGATAGGAGGCATTTGTGGGGGACTTCGTTAAAAACTTTGGCAAAATCAAGCAGGATTGCATCTATTTGTCTCTTGTTGTCCATAGCAGTCACCCAGTCACGGACTTTCTCAAAGAATTGAGATTCACAAGACAGTCCTGGCTGGAATCCGTGTTGAAAGAGGAGGAGGATGTTGTGTTGTTTCAGGTGTTTCCACATATTACTTAGAATGATGTGTTCCATGACTTTACAGAGGATGCATGTTAGTGATATTGGTCTGTAGTTTGCAGGGTCAGATTTGTGGGTTTTTGTGTATTGGAGTTACTAGTGCTTGGAGCCAGTCGTCGGTGAGTTTGCATGTGTTGTATTGCTGTTGGAAGATGTATGTGATAATGGCAGCTATTTCCTCTACAGCTTCTTTAACAACTCTGGCTAGGAGTTCATCTGGGTTAGTAGCTTTGTTTTGGTTTAGATTTTTCAGTTGCTTGATAACTCCAGCTATACCGATTTCAAGAGTGGGCATATTATGGTAAGATGAAGGTGTTTGTTGGGGGATAGGGAAGATTTATTGGGTGAAAATGGAACTATATTGGTTGTTCAGTGCATTTGCTTCGTTATGATTATTGATGATTGTTTGTTTAATTGCAATGTGCGAATTCCAATGTTTACTTGTTTGTTTGTTTGTTTTTATGAATGGCCATAATTGTTTAGGGTTTGTTTTTAAGCTGTCTCCAATGTTGTTGTTTACGCAAGCTTTGCAAGATTTGATTGCAGCCTTACTGGCATGCCTTCTGAGTTCTTTAAACTGTTCCCTGTCGATATTCAATCCAGATTGTTTTGCTTTTGTGTGGCTTTTGTTGCGTTTTCATAGCATTCTTATTATTTCCGTGTTATCCAAGGAAGGTGGGTTTTTGTTTTGGTGTTGCGACTAGGGATGGTATTGTTGTTCAGTGTGACAGGTTGTGTCAAAAAAAGATTTCCACTTTCCAGTTTGTGTTAATGTCTCGTGAATTGGGGTCCATGTCAAAGTATTCTGTTGTTAAGTATGCCGTCTTTAAGTTTGCCCCAGCCTGCGGGTTCATATTGAAATACTTTGTGTGGTGGTTTCTATTGCAAACTGGGTATAGGATGACACTGAAGGATTCAGCTTCATGACAACTCATGCCGGGAATGGTTTCTTTGTATTTTGTGTGAGGATAGACGGTTGTTGACATTTTAACACCTTCTTTGCTGAAATGTTTACACAATTGGGTGCAATAGAGCGATTCAGCTGAACGACACGATAACCACACAACATGCATTTTGGCACATAACCATACGACATGCATTTTGGCACATAACCATACGATATGCATTTTGGCACATGACCATACGACATGCATTTTGGCACATATGAGCTACATAGTGGCCACGGTTTCCTGACTGTGTTAGAAGGCCTGGCGGGGGGTGATCTTGATAATATTATTTACATTTTTTTTAAATGTCATGGCTTGTTTGATAACACGAGACATAATGCTTCAAAATTTAACCGGAAATGCCATCAGAACCAGGATTGTTCCTCACATGTGTACACTGCAATACTCCCAACACATATTTTCTTCAATTTCTAGTTTACCATCTGTCTTGGTTAAACTCAAAATATCGTCAATGACAGAACGAAAATATATGTCAAAAAGAGATTAGAAAGAATTCACATCCACCGCAAATACCCGTCATCTTTACCCCTAAGGATGATAAACGACTGGAACGACTGTCCATTTTGATGCATGTCACTTATAATCTTAAAGCCTTTCCAGACTCGTATAACATGTTTTAAACTTCACTTCTATTTTTATAACTCTCTCTCTTGCTTTCTGCCTCGAAACATGCCCTGTTCTTGTTATTCAATATTTGTACAGTTATTTAGAAAGCCAAGGTATGTTGTTTGGGAACACTTTGCACTTCTTCACATGCAAAACAGTGTCATCACTGAAATAGATGTAACTGGCGACACATCGGTAAGTTCATCCAGACTTCGACAGGAATCTCACGAAAAATAGTGTAAACACAGAAATAAATGTAACTGGTGACAACATCGGTAAGTTAATCCAGACTACGACAGGAATCTCATGTAAAACAGTGTCATCACATAAATAAATGTAACTGGTCACAACATCGGTAAGTTCATCCAGACTACGACAGGAATCTCATGTAAAACAGTGTCAACACAGAAATAAATGTAACTGGTCACAACATCGGTAAGTTCATCCAGATTATGACAGGAATCTCATGTAAAACAGTGTCAACACAGAAATAAATGTAACTGGTCACAACATCGGTAAGTTCATCCAGATTATGACAGGAATCTCATGTAAAACAGTGTCAACACAGAAATAAATGTAACTGGTCACAACATCGGTAAGTTCATCCAGATTATGACAGGAATCTCATGTAAAACAGTGTCAACACAGAAATAAATGTAACTGGTCACAACATCGGTAAATTCGTCCAGATTATGACAGGAATCTCATGTAAAACAGTGTCAACACAGAAATAAATGTAACTGGTCACAACATCGGGAAGTTCATCCAGACTACGACAGGAATCTCATGTAAAACAGTGTCAACACAAAAATAAATGTAACTGGTCACAACATCAGTAAGTTCATCCAGACTACCACAGGAATCTCATGTAAAACAGTGTCAACATAGAAATAAATATAACTGGTCACAACATCGGTAAGTTCATGCAGACTACGACAGGAATCTCATGTAAAACAGTGTCAACACAGAAATAAATGTAACTGGTCACAACATCGGTAAGTTCATCCAGACTACGACAGGAATCTCGTGTAAAACAGTGTCAACACAGAAATAAATGTAACTGGTCACAACATCGGTAAGTTCATCCAGATTATGACAGGAATCTCATGTAAAACAGTGTCAACACAGAAATAAATGTAACTGGTCACAACATCGGTAAGTTCATCCAGATTATGACAGGAATCTCATGTAAAACAGTGTCAACACAGAAATAAATGTAACTGGTCACAACATCGGTAAATTCGTCCCGATTATGACAGGAATAATTAAAACAATAGTTAGTACATAGTTAAAACAACCGTGTAGTCTACCTGTGCTGTCTTCATTTCACACCTTTCGCAACGTTTGTATGGTCTTGCTTCCTGTTCCCATCAAGATCTATCTCAAGGCATGCCAGTATAGTAATTGTTGATCTCAATGTACAAGACTTGTAGATATTCACCAATGAGGTTGTTATATGGAGGGTGGCGAGTGAAATATGTCAAAACATGCCAGTATAGTAATGGTTGATCTCAATGTGCAAGACTTGTAGATATTCATCAGTGAGGTTGTTATATGGAGGGTGGCGAGTGAAATACCTCAAGGCATGCCAGTATAGTAATGGTTGATCTCAATTTACAAGACTTGTAGATATTCATCAATTAGATTGTTATATGGAGGGTGGCGAGTGAAATATCTCAAGGCATGCCAATATAGTAATGGTTGATCTCAATGTACAAGACTTGTAGATATTCATCAATTAGATTGTTATATGGAGGGTGGCGAGTGAAATATCTCAAGGCATGCCAGTATAGTAATGGTTGATCTTAATGTACAAGACTTGTAGATATTCATCAGTGAGGTTGTTATATGGAGGGTGGCGAGTGAAATATCTTAAGGCATGCCAGTATAGTAATGGTTGATCTCAATGTACAAGACTTGTAGATATTCATCAATGAGGTTGTTATATGGAGGGTGGCGAGTGAAATATCTCAAGGCATGCCAGTATAGTAATGGATGATCTCAATGTACAAGAATTGTAGATATTCATCAATGATGTTGTTTTATGGAGGGAGGCGAGTGAGATATTCAACAGAATGTGCAAAAGTCATTAATAACGTGATGCAACATTTTCAGTTGAGGAAAATGACACCTACTTCTACCTCAAGCCATTGTTTGCTCACACACAGCACTTCTACCTCACGCCATTGTTTGCTCACACACAGCACTTCTACCTCACGCCATTGTTTGCTCACACACAACACTTCTACCTCACGCCATTGTTTGCTCACACACAACACTTCTACCTCACGCCATTGTTTGCTCACACACAACACTTCTACCTCACGCCATTGTTTGCTCACACACAACACTTCTACCTCACGCCATTGTTTGCTCACACACGACACTTCTACCTCACGCCATTGTTTGCTCACACACAACACTTCTACCTCACGCCATTGTTTGCTCACACACAACGCTTCTACCTCACGCCATTGTTTGCTCACACACAACACTTCTACCTCACGCCATTGTTTGCTCACATACAACACTTCTACCTCACGCCATTGTTTGCTCACACACAACACTTCTACCTCACGCCATTGTTTGCTCACACACAACACTTCTACCTCATGCCATTGTTTGCTCACACACAACACTTCTACCTCATGCCATTGTTTGCTCACACACAACACTTCTACCTCACGCCATTGTTTGCTCACACACAACACTTCTACCTCACGCCATTGTTTGCTCACACACAACACTTCTACCTCACGCCATTGTTTGCTCACACACAACACTTCTACCTCACGCCATTGTTTGCTCACACACAACACTTCTACCTCACGCCATTGTTTGCTCACACACAACACTTCTACCTCACGCCATTGTTTGCTCACACACAACACTTCTACCTCACGCCATTGTTTGCTCACACACAACACTTCTACCTCAAGCCATTGTTTGCTCACACACAACACTTCTACCTCACGCCATTGTTTGCTTACACACAACACTTCTACCTCATGCCATTGTTTGCTCACACACAACACTTCTACCTCACGCCATTGTTTGCTCACACACAACACTTCTACCTCACGCCATTGTTTGCTCACACACAACACTTCTACCTCACGCCATTGTTTGCTCATACACGACACTTCTACCTCACGCCATTGTTTGCTCACACACAACACTTCTACCTCACGCCATTGTTTGCTCACACACAACACTTCTACCTCACGCCATTGTTTGCTCACATACAACACTTCTACCTCACGCCATTGTTTGCTCACACACAACACTTCTACCTCACGCCATTGTTTGCTCACACACAACACTTCTACCTCATGCCATTGTTTGCTCACACACAACACTTCTACCTTACGCCATTGTTTGCTCACAAACAGCACTTCTACCTCACGCCATTGTTTGCTCACACACAACACTTCTACCTCACGCCATTGTTTGCTCACACACAACACTTCTACCTCTTGCCATTGTTTGCTCACACACAACACTTCTATCTCACGCCATTGTTTGCTCACACACAACACTTCTACCTCACGCCATTGTTTGCTCACACACAACACTTCTACCTCACGCCATTGTTTGCTCACACACAACACTTCTACCTCACGCCATTGTTTGCTCACACATAGCACTTCTACCTCACACCATTGTTTGCTCACACACAACATTTCTACCTCATGCCATTGTTTGCTCACACACAACACTTCTACCTCACGCCATTGTTTGCTCACACACAACACTTCTACCTCACGCCATTGTTTGCTCACACACAACACTTCTACCTCACGCCATTGTTTGCTCACACACAACACAACTCTGACATTTCTTTAATCAGAACCCGAACTAGTAATATGTCAGTACCGGATATATGTAATTATCACAATGTAATATGCACTATATGTTGTGGCCTGGCTGACATACGACGTGTAATTTGGTCACGATGTCTGTCACATGTACACAAAATGCAAACTGACTGCTCTTGTGAAAATGCTGTATCACGTGTTTTTATTGGTTAGAACACAGTTTTATCTTTCCACAAAATATTGGAAAGGGGTAATTTTTGGTGGCCTAGCTGATACATGTAAATGTACATGCATGTCGAATTATCATTAACTATCAACATATGTGTTATGATGATCACATTGTGGTAATGTTCTTGTTACCTCTCTCTATGGGGTGACTTCCATGCTAGCAACATTAGATGATGTAATGGGAGTCTTCCAACCTTACCTATAACATTACTTAAATTATTAGACTAAACAATATTTAAGTAGGACAAATAAATTGATCACAAATTAACTGTTCATTGTGTACAATATGAATATTAAAGGAAACACAAGGCAACTTTTTGGGGCCTACGCATCTAGGAGAAACAAAACTAACCAATAGCAATTGCAATCAATAACATTGATTAACACACAAATGTGCATGTGCCAATGGTTAGATTGCATTAACTCCTTTACGTGTACAGGTCCACAAGAAACGATCCAAGTGTAATCTGACAGCTTTGTCATATAATAGGTTTATCAGTGTAGTGACATACTCAGTTGGACAAATTGTAACGCCAGTCACTGTAACATTAGTCACGCACCGTTCTAAGCGTTTTCACCTTTGATTTTCATTGTAGTAGTTTTCAATTAACGTAATAAAAAATTCAACACAATTAATGTCATGTTTTTAACACACAAATAAGTCATTTGATGTTCAATGTAAATTTTGAGGCGAATGTTGTAACAAAATTCTACCAAATATTTCTATTTTTTGTTGTGTAATGTCAATCACGTTTATTTATGCATCTGTCATTAATTGCTGATAAAAGCTGTAGACCAGTAATGTATATTTTCAACACAGCACTTGGTCTAAGCTTGCTACGTACTCAAGTTGATTCATTTGAAATAATATATCACTTGGAAGATACAGCAACTCAACAGTGACTGGAAATAGATTCTTCATTCGGTGGTTTAATAGAGACAGTTCAGTGGCACTTACTGTAGTCAGTCCAACAGATCCTGCTGGTGCTGTAGTCTATGTCTAGTCCGTAGACATCACCCAGACCTGTTGACACAATACGTGTGGGTTCACTTCCGTCCAGCCTGGCCTTGTAGATACCATTTAGGTCATATGTTGAAAACAACAGCAACCTGAAACGTTATAGCAATATGATTCATCACAACAATCTTCATGAGGTGCTACATTATATACCACTTCAATATACTGAGGTTGACATTGGCGTTTTGAGCGATAATTCTAAATATGAAACTACTATAACACATATCATAATAAATCATAGTAAATATTTCCTCAGCATTGCCGACTTCACCATTTAACAAGATAAATACAATCATTACACTATTAAACATTATACATAATTATTCAGGTTTAGTCAAAACGATGTCCGTGGGCAAGAGGATAAATTGTCTTTAACCTACACATCAGACATTAGACCAATGTGAGACTATGAAACACTGAGCACACAGTGTGAGTGTCTAAATAAAACTACAGTGTATATATTATACATCCCTGTGTCTCTAACCTACACATCAGACATTACACCAATGTGAGACTATGAAACACTGAGCACACAGTGTGAGTGTCTAAATAAAACTACAGTGTATATATTATACATCCCTGTGTCTCTAACCTACACATCAGACATTACACCAATGTGAGACTATGAAACACTGAGCACACAGTGTGAGTGTCTAAATAAAACTACAGTGTATATATTATACATCCCTGTGTCTCTAACCTACACATCAGACATTACACCAATGTGAGACTGTGAAACACTGAGCACACAGTGTGAGTGTCTAAATAAAACTACAGTGTATATATTATACATCCCTGTGTCTCTAACCTACACATCAGACATTACACCAATGTCAGACTATGAAACACTGAGCACACAGTGTGAGTCTCTAAATAAAACTACAGTGTATATATTATACATCCCTGTGTCTCTAACCTACACATCAGACATTACACCAATGTGAGACTATGAAACACTGAGCACACAGGGTGAGTGTCTAAATAAAACTACAGTGTATATATTATACATCCCTGTGTCTCTAACCTACACATCAGACATTACACCAATGTGAGACTGTGAAACACTGAGCACACAGTGTGAGTGTCTAAATAAAACTACAGTGTATATATTATACATCCCTGTGTCTCTAACCTACACATCAGACATTAGACCAATGTGAGACTATGAAACACTGAGCACACATTGTGAGTGTCTAAATAAAACTACAGTGTATATATTATACATCCCTGTGTCTCTAACCTACACATCAGACATTACACCAATGTGAGACTATGAAACACTGAGCACACATTGTGAGTGTCTAAATAAAACTACAGTGTATATATTATACATCCCTGTGTCTCTAACCTACACATCAGACATTAGACCAATGTGAGACTATGAAACACTGAGCACACAGTGTGAGTGTCTAAATAAAACTACAGTGTATATATTATACATCCCTGTGTCTCTAACCTACACATCAGACATTACACCAATGTGAGACTATGAAACACTGAGCACACATTGTGAGTGTATAAATAAAACTACAGTGTATATATTATACATCCCTGTGTCTCTAACCTACACATCAGACATTACACCAATGTCAGACTATGAAACACTGTGCACAGTGTGAGTGTCTAAATAAAACTACAGTGTATATATTATACATCCCTGTGTCTCTAACCTACACATCAGACATTACACCAATGTGAGACTATGAAAAACTGAGCACACAGTGTGAGTGTCTAAATAAAACTACAGTGTATATATTATACATCCCTGTGTCTCTAACCTACACATCAGACATTACACCAATGTGAGACTATGAAACACTGAGCACACAGTGTGAGTGTCTAAATAAAACTACAGTGTATATATTATACATCCCTGTGTCTCTAACCTACACATCAGACATTACACCAATGTCAGACTATGAAACACTGTGCACAGTGTGAGTGTCTAAATAAAACTACAGTGTATATATTATACATCCCTGTGTCTCTAACCTACACATCAGACATTACACCAATGTGAGACTATGAAAAACTGAGCACACAGTGTGAGTGTCTAAATAAAACTACAGTGTATATATTATACATCCCTGTGTCTCTAACCTACACATCAGACATTACACCAATGTGAGACTGTGAAACACTGAGCACACATTGTGAGTGTCTAAATAAAACTACAGTGTATATATTATACATCCCTGTGTCTCTAACCTACACATCAGACATTACACCAATGTGAGACTATGAAACACTGAGCACACATTGTGAGTGTCTAAATAAAACTACAGTGTATATATTATACATCCCTGTGTCTCTAACCTACACATCAGACATTACACCTATGTGAGACTATGAAATACTGAGCACACAGTGTGTCTAAATAAAACTACAGTGTATATATTATACAGCCCTGTGTCTCTAACCTACACATCAGACATTACACCAATGTGAGACTGTGAAACACTGAGCACACAGTGTGAGTGTCTAAGTAAAACTACAGTGTATATATTATACATCCCTGTGTCTCTAACCTACACATCAGACATTACACCAATGTGAGACTATGAAACACTGAGCACACAGTGTGAGTGTCTAAATAAAACTACAGTGTATATATTATACATCCCTGTGTCTCTAACCTACACATCAGACATTACACCAATGTGAGACTAGGGAGCCACTAGGCACACATTGGCCAGTGTCTAAATAAAAACTACAGTGTATATATTATACATCCCTGTGTCTCCTAACCTACACACATCCAGACATTACACCAATGTGAGACTATGGAAACACTAGGCACACATTGTGAGTGTCTAAATCATACAGTGTATATATTATGCATCCCTGTGTCTCTAACCTACACATCAGACATTAGACCAATGTGGAGACTATAGAACACTGCTTTTGATTAGTGAGGTGTCTAAATAAAACTACAGTGTATATATTATACATCCCTGTGTCCTCTAACCTACACATCCAGACATTACACCAATGTGAGGACTATGAAACACTGAGCACACATTGTGAGTGTATAAATAAAACACAGTGTATATATTATAATACATCCCTGTGTCTCTAACCTACATCAGACATTACACCAATGTCCAGACTGGCAAAACACTGTACACAGTGTGAGTGTCTAAATAAAACTACAGTGTATATATTATACATCCCTGTGTCTCTAACCTACACATCAGACATTACACCAATGTGAGACTATGAAAAACTGAGCACACAGTGTGAGTGTCTAAATAAAACTACAGTGTATATATTATACATCCCTGTGTCTCTAACCTACACATCAGACATTACACCAATGTGAGAATATGAAAAACTGAGCACACAGTGTGAGTGTCTAAATAAAACTACAGTGTATATATTATACATCCCTGTGTCTCTAACCTACACATCAGACATTACACCAATGTGAGACTATGAAACACTGAGCACACAGTGTGAGTGTCTAAATAAAACTACAGTGTATATATTATACATCCCTGTGTCTCTAACCTACACATCAGACATTAGACCAATGTGAGACTGTGAAACACTGAGCACACATTGTGAGTGTCTAAATAAAACTACAGTGTATATATTATACATCCCTGTGTCTCTAACCTACACATCAGACTTTACACCAATGTGAGACTATGAAACACTGAGCACACATTGTGAGTGTCTAAATAAAACTACAGTGTATATATTATACATCCCTGTGTCTCTAACCTACACATCAGACATTAGACCAATGTGAGACTATGAAACACTGAGCACACAGTGTGAGTGTCTAAATAAAACTACAGTGTATATATTATACATCCCTGTGTCTCTAACCTACACATCAGACATTACACCAATGTGAGACTATGAAACACTGAGCACACAGTGAGTCTCTAAATAAAACTACAGTGTATATATTATACATCCCTGTGTCTCTAACCTACACATCAGACATTACACCAATGTGAGACTATGAAACACTGAGCACACAGTGTGAATGTCTAAATAAAACTACAGTGTATATATTATACATCCCTGTGTCTCTAACCTACACATCAGACATTACACCAATGTGAGACTGTGAAACACTAAGCACACAGTGTGAGTGTCTAAATAAAACTACAGTGTATATATTATACATCCCTGTGTCTCTAACCTAAACATCAGACATTAGACCAATGTGAGACTATGAAACACTGAGCACACATTGTGAGTGTCTAAATAAAACTACAGTGTATATATTATACATCCCTGTTTCTCTAACCTACACATCAGACATTACACCAATGTGAGACTATGAAACACTGAGCACACATTGTGAGTGTCTAAATAAAACTACAGTGTATATATTATACATCCCTGTGTCTCTAACCTACACATCAGACATTAGACCAATGTGAGACTATGAAACACTGAGCACACAGTGTGAGTGTCTAAATAAAACTACAGTGTATATATTATACATCCCTGTGTCTCTAACCTACACATCAGACATTGCACCAATGTGAGACTATGAAACACTGAGCACACATTGTGAGTGTCTAAATAAAACTACAGAGTATATATTATACATCCCTGTGTCTCTAACCTACACATCAGACATTACACCAATGTGAGACTATGAAACACTGAGCACACAGTGTGAGTGTCTAAATAAAACTACAGTGTATATATTATACATCCCTGTGTCTCTAACCTACACATCAGACATTACACCAATGTCAGACTATGAAACACTGAGCACACAGTGTGAGTGTCTAAATAAAACTACAGTGTATATATTATACATCCCTGTGTCTCTAACCTACACATCAGACATTACACCAATGTGAGACTATGAAACACTGAGCACACATTGTGAGTGTCTAAATAAAACTACAGTGTATATATTATACATCCCTGTGTCTCTAACCTACACATCAGACATTACACCTATGTGAGACTATGAAATACTGAGCACACAGTGTGTCTAAATAAAACTACAGTGTATATATTATACAGCCCTGTGTCTCTAACCTACACATCAGACATTACACCAATGTGAGACTGTGAAACACTGAGCACACAGTGTGAGTGTCTAAGTAAAACTACAGTGTATATATTATACATCCCTGTGTCTCTAACCTACACATCAGACAGTACACCAATGTGAGACTATGAAACACTGAGCACACAGTGTGAGTGTCTAAATAAAACTACAGTGTATATATTATACATCCCTGTGTCTCTAACCTACACATCAGACATTACACCATCAGACATTACACCAATGTGAGACTATGAAACACTGAGCACACAGTGTGAGTGTCTAAATAAAACTACAGTGTATATATTATACATCCCTGTGTCTCTAACCTACACATCAGACATTACACCAATGTGAGACTATGAAACACTGAGCACACAGTGTGAGTGTCTAAATAAAACTACAGTGTATATATTATACATCCTTGTGTCTCTAACCTACACATCAGACATTACACCAATGTGAGACTGTGAAACACTGAGCACACAGTGTGAGTGTCTAAATAAAACTACAGTGTATATATTATACATCCCTGTGTCTCTAACCTACACATCAGACATTACACCAATGTCAGACTATGAAACACTGAGCACAGTGTGAGTGTCTAAATAAAACTACAGTGTATATATTATACATCCCTGTGTCTCTAACCTACACATCAGACAGTACACCAATGTGAGACTATGAAACACTGAGCACACAGTGTGAGTGTCTAAATAAAACTACAGTGTATATATTATACATCCCTGTGTCTCTAACCTACACATCAGACATTACACCAATGTCAGACTATGAAACACTGAGCACACAGTGTGAGTGTCTAAATAAAACTATATGTTTATTATAGGAAACATTGTAGCATTGCATGAAAATGTTACCTGTTGTTGAGATCCACAGTCAGACCTTGTGGTCTGCTTGTACAGTTGATGAGTGTTCTTCCCCCACTGCCGTCCAAACTGGTTACATGTATCTTTTTGTCACTATAGTCTGAGATGTACAGTTTGCCTTCTTCTGGATCAACCGCAAGTCCGTATACCGTTCTACCTGCTGAGAACACAACACACAGGTGACACATTAGTATACATCCTTGTGTCTCTCACAGAGAGTTTATTTATCAAGCAAGCACATCCTGTTTCAACTTGATCACCTTCGACTTTTGAACCACATCCTTTGATCTGCTACTAAAACAGTATCATCTGCAATAATTATTAGCCACCTGACACTCACCGCTAAACATTGCATTTTAAATAAATACTACCTTGGCTGGCCAACAAAACCAGTACTTTGCAAAGGTAATATACAGCTGTACATAGATAGGGCGATTCCACCGTTACGTGTGTGACATTCAGACAACTTCTGCAGATCTATGCTAATGTATTGCTGTCTGTTTTAATTGTGATCTTTATGTTGTTATCAGTGTTGAATAAAAGTTAATATATGCAACATTTTATTTACAACATTAATTTTCAAAAATATGTTAATTGTAGCATTACGTGTGTGATGTACAAAATCATGTGTGTGAGACTTATGACTTTGACCTAGTAATTCACTGAAATTTACCTAGTAATTGACACAATATAAGATTTCTAATTCATACTATAATAACAAAACCTAATAATGTTACTTGATTGCAATAAATTAATCATTTACGTGGATGTTGTAAAATATGTCAATTTCTCAAATGCAGTGCTTAACAAGATTTAACAAGATTGCCACCCAGAGAATTAACTCTAGACGGCAGATGGACAAGGAAACCCTTTGGCTTATCGAGAGTCCAACCCTTTTATCCTTCTGAGGTATGTATCGATTTTATTTTTAAACATATTCACGCTACTAGCACCCACACAATCAGCAGGTAATCTGTTCCATTCATTTACAGTCCTTTGTGAAAATGAAAACTTTCTTATATCCAATCTACACTGCTCTTTTACTAATGTAACTTCATGTTTGTTTCTCTTAACTGAGAAACAAATATTTCTATCAATATTTTCATAACCATTCAATATTTTAAACACTTCTATCTGTTCTCCTCTCAATCTCCTGGTCTCTAGTGTTGTTAAACCACATTCTTTTAGGCGTATTTCATAACTAAGATCCCTTAGTTTTGGTATCATTTTAGTCGCTCTCCTCTGTACTCTTTCTACCATATCTATGGGGCGATTCCACTGTTACTTGTGTGACATTCAGACAACATTTTTAATCTTTCAACTTTTATAGATCTATGCTAATGTATTGCAAACTGTTTAAAATGTGATCATAACATTGTTCTATGTTTTGTTTAATAGCTAGTGTATGCAAAATTTAATTTTTATCATTAATTTTCAAAAATATGTTACATGTAGCATTATGTGAATGACTTACAAAAATCTAAATTTAGACGGGCGCATCAGTTATTGCAGAAAGTCTGTGAAGTTATGGAAGTATGTTACTAAGTTTCTTTATCATAAATAAGTACACATGTATAGGTATACAGTGTATCTGTGTAACACTGTGCTTGGTTAATATTTAAAAAATAAAGAATATAAATGTGACGTTACGTTCGTGACATGTTTTGTTACGTGTGACGCTTGTGAAAGTGATCTAGTAATTTGCTGAAATTTACCTAGTAATTGACAGTTTGCATAACATCATGATATTTCTTATGCATACTATAACAAAAGACAGTAAGGTTACTTGATTGTAATAAATTAATCAATTATGTGGATGTTGTAAAATATGTCAAATCAAGTGTTACGTGCGTGATGCTCAAAACAACTTCAGATGGGCACATCAGTTATTGTCCAAAGTCTGTGAAGTTTTAGAGATATGATAGTAAGTGGCATTATCCTAAACAAGCAGATATGTATGGGAAAACTCTGTGTATGTATATATGACTGTAACTTGCATAAAATATAAATGTGACATTACATGTGTAACATACTTTTGTTACATGTGTGACACTTGTGGAAATGACTTAGTAATTGGCTGAAATTTACGTAGTAATGCACTGGTTACTGAGTTTACATATGGTTCTACCCCCCATTAAATATGAGCATGAATGTTTGTTTTTGTGGCGAGCGTCAATGGTGGGTGGAAATGTAAATTTTATGAGACAATTAATGTGTATTTTTGTCGACTGTGAAAGTGTGTGCAATTGGAGGGTAGACATATTGTTTTTGGGCCCCCCAGTAATAGGCGGCGTTGTGGCAAAAAAAATTTCTAAAACATCCCCCCCACCCGTCTTCGGATGTCATAATTTCAGCGGAGAGAAGCTAGAGAAGTTAAATAGACATCTCAGCTGCAAAATGTAAAAAAAAAATTTGTTTAATAGTGTTTGTTCGGATGTCATGAGTTCACAGCCGAGACTGTGGATAAGATCCCCCCGTTTTCCGATGTCACAGTCGAGCCAACCGAGACAGCCACAACGTAAGGGAAGATGTGAAAATATGCGGCGGTGAAAATTGTTCAGTGGTGCTGAAGTTCCTTTAGTCCCCCAATATGAATTTTGTTCCCGCGTCACTGCCCATGGGTCTCAAATATTGTCAACTATAATTGACCTGATGTGGTGTTGTCCCATTGTAACACATCAGCAATTCAATTATAGTTATTAAAAGTGTGTACAAATATATTGTGTCATGATATACGTAGGTATTAGATTCACAAATGTAACGTAGTGTTACGTGTGTGACACACATATATTTCAAACTTTATACAGTTAAATATTTGTTCATGTCTTTTAAATTTTGATATGGCAAAAGTATTCATATGTTGATTTATAAACCAATTAGATTTAAAAAACAAAAACAAAATTATTTTAGGAAAAAATGTAGTTTTTTTTAAATTGCGAATTTTAAAATTATATATAACTTTTAACAAAAATATTGTTGTGGGTTAAATTTCATTTAATTGTAACCTAGTGTCATCTAAGTATACCGAATTAACTTCTTTAAAGAAATGTCTATATGTTACCCCGGTTGACCAAATGAGTGATAAGTCGAAAAAATTGTAACATTGTTTTCTTACATTCTTGTAAAGGTTGGGTAGGGTGCTCTACAGTTAAACAAATTATGACTGCCACAAAAAATTGGCGAAGTTATGTAGCACTGAACATGGTAGGGGTCAAAAAATGAAAATGGAGAAAACGGCTGTTAAAGTTTTACATTATATATGCAAATGGATTGCATGGAAATATCACATGCACGACACCCATTTGGCACACAGTATGTACGTTATGTTGCAATGACACACTGGAAGTACAAATGTGCTGCTACAAAAACTAATCAAGTTATGCCTGATTATGTCTTTATGTGTAAACAAAATGATAACACAACATGACTGTGAAGGTTTTGCATATACACATGGAAAGCATGGAAATATTGAGTGTGTGGCATTCAAAGTTGGCTTGTACTAGTTATAGTATGCATGTTATTAACATATAATGCCATGATACACTAGCTAATTATATCTCTAAGGGTACAAAAGGTGTATTACATCAGAATGTCTCACCCCAGTGCCTACAATGCCTGAAGCCCACTAAGCACTCACTCTCCCACACAGGGCAATAAACAACAGCCCAGCCCTGGCCACACCAAGATTGACCAACAATAAAACAATAAACTGTGGCCATGCCTGACCACTCTAGCCAGTGGCTCACTGACCACACACTGACCTAAATTCACTGCTATGTTAGCCACCCCAGTGTTCAGAGATAGGGAAATATTCTTTTATAAATAGAGATCAGTGGCAGATCTGTGCAGGAGGCTTACAGCAGTAGGGAAATAGTAGGACAACTTTGCATTTGGGGGGCCCTGATGTGCTGTTAGAATGATTCAATTGTGTATAGTGGCAGTACCCTAAGATACGTCTATGCAAAATTAAAAAAAAAAAAGTTGCTGAACGGTTTCTGGGATATGGCAGCTAACGGCGGACGGAGAGTGATGGCATAAGTATGTTGGACTTGGACCTTCAGCGTCTAAAAATTTCCAAAAAATGTGGTGTTATTTGAATTTTGAAAATGGGTATTATAATAAATTACATAGCAAAATACATACCTGTATGCAAAATGGCCATTATATCCCATAAAAGTTATAAAATCATAATTTTTTACTTGTTTCATAACAAGGAGATGTAGACATAGTAAATGGGTCAAGATTGTTGTATCCTAGTGTAATTATAGCTTTCTGTGGAATCGCCCTATGTCTTTCTTGCAATATGGCCTCCACGCTTGTATACAATATTCTAAATGAAGCCTAACTATTATTTTGTACAGCGGTTTTATTAGTTCTTTTTCCTGATTTACCCACTTAGTGATGCCTTCCAAAAAAACATAACATATTTGTTAAGCATGACCTCGCTTTTAAAGTCCCATGTTGAGATGGGTTTATCAAGTTATGTTTAACAAGAAAATCCACCATGTGGTCTTTAATTAGTCTTTCTAATAATTTCCAAATCACCGATGTTAAACTCACTGGTCTATAGTTATCTGACTTGTTTCTCGAACCTTTTTTAAATAACGGTATAATGTTTGCCTCTTTCCATTCTAAAGGAACCACTCCCTCTTCTAATGACAAATTGAAAACTGTAGCAAGCGGTATGCTGATTTGTTGTACAATTTCCAATATTAGTTTGGGTTGAATCCCATCCACTCCAGGTGATTTATTATCCTTCATAGCCCTTATTTTCTTAGCCACATTAAAATGGCAATTGTAGTTTTTTTAAATACAGAGATTTCCGTAATGCTACAGTCGACATCATCGTTGTCTAAAATATTGCATGTCTTAAGACCATTCTGATGTCTAACATTTCCAATAATACGTTCATGTTCTATATTGTTACGTTGGACAAACCAGCCTGCCACACACGGCTAGTATCACACGTAGATGCTTCGTACACTGCATCACATTCACTTAAGTAGTTTGAGCTACAATTTGACCATGGATTTGCAATGGACAACTTAGCAACTCTGCTTATAATCGGTGAATTATGGTTCATAGCTTTATGAATGAATTTGGAGAACCTTTGCTTTAAGATTACCAATAATGGCAAACTACCCGATAACAATGCTATAACATCCCCGTGTGTAAGTGGTGCTAGCCCCACAACTTTCTAAGCGTTTTTTTTCATGCAGTGCAAATAGTGCCAACATTCTTAGTCTGAAGAACCCACAGTGCGGCTCCATAATAAGATCCCACAGTGGGGCTCCATAATAAGATCCCACAGTGCGGCTCCATAATAAGATCCCACAGTGGGGCTCCATAATAAGATCCCACAGTGGGGCTCCATAATAAGATCCCATAGTGGGGCTCCATAATAAGATCCCACAGTGGGGCTCCATAATAAGATCCCATAGTGGGGCTCCATAATAAGACCCCACAGTGGGGCTCCATAATAAGATCCCACAGTGGGGCTCCATAATAAGATCCCATAATGGGGCTCCATAATAAGACCCCACAGTGGGGCTCCATAATAAGATCCCACAGTGGGGCTCCATAATAAGATCCCATAGTGGGGCTCCATAATAAGATCCCACAGTGGGGCTCCATAATAAGATCCCACAGTGGGGCTCCATAATAAGACCCCACAGTGGGGCTCCATAATAAGATCCCACAGTGGGGCTCCATAATAAGACCCCACAGTGGGGCTCCATAATAAGAGCAGCAATATTGTTTAAATAAATTGCACTTTACATTCATCTTAATATGACCGAAGTCGGCCATGAACATATTATACCTTCTCCAGAATTTGGTAGTGGCATTGATGACTAGACTATCCTTTTTAACAACGGATATATGATGGCCCAAATGTACAGCATCTTGGGCACTGTCCAACTCGGTATCATTAAAAAACACAATTCTGTTGTCGGGTTTACAGTTGTACAGCTACGACCTCGAAAACTACTATTTAAGTATATGCACATATTTGAATATATCAGTCGATATGTAAGATACAAAGGACATGTTAAAAAAAGTTATAATAATTGGTTATAACTACCATGGCTCCCCTGATAGCGACAGCATGTCTTAGTGGGAGCCACTGACCCCCATGTGTGTCTTAAAACAAAAGGTATATCTTTTTCTGCTTTAATCACTTATTATTTCTGCCATTAAGAAATGGTGGATAATATATATGCATATTTATTTTATTTGTGGTAAAGCATATACCTGACATATTTATTGTGTTCTTATTATGTTATATTTTTGGGGTCAAAATAAACTTCTTGTTCTTGTTCTAAAAATCAAATATCTACTCTTAGTACCGTTAACATTTACAAGTATTAGTCTGCATAGTTTTCGCATATGTCAATTAAAACCTTGAGTCCAGATCTTGTGGGTGTTAGCAAAGTGAGATCATCTGCGCATCCGACGCAACCCGTGTAGTGGTTTTGCCCATGTGGCATCCCACTCCACTCTTTTCTAACTGTTCAGACAATCCATCCCTGTATATGGAGAAAAGAATAGGAGAAAGGATTGCTCCCTGTTTGACTCCGTTACATGCGGTAAACTGGGATAACATACTAGACCCCATCTTACTTGAAGTTTTTGTTTAGTATACATATACAACAGCAGTCTTAATACCAGAGGCGATACCTTAAGTACTCTAAAAAGCTTACAATAAAATGTTGAATGGTTTGCTGGCATCTAACCTGAGTGCATGCACAGTAATGCCATTTGCATTGTAATAACTGATTGTCTCCATCATAACATATGTGTGTCCATCATAACATATGTGTGTCCATCATAACATATGTGTGTCCATCATAACATATGTGTGTCCATCATAACATATGTGTCTCCATCATAACATATGTGTCTCCATCATAACATATGTGTCTCCATCATAACATATGTGTCTCCATCATAACATATGTGTCTCCATCATAACATATGTGTCTCCATCATAACATATGTGTCTCCATCATAACATATGTGTCTCATAACATATGTGTCTCCATCATAACATATGTGTCTCCATCATAACATATGTGTGTCCATCATAACATATCATAACATATGTGTGTCCATCATAACATATGTGTGTCCATCATAACATATGTGTGTCCATCATAACATATGTGTCTCCATCCATCATAACATATGTGTCTCCACCATAACATATGTGTCCATCATAACATATGTGTCTCCATCATAACATATGTGTCTCCATCATAACATATGTGTGTCCATCATAACATATGTGTGTCCATCATAACATATGTGTGTCCATCATAACATATGTGTGTCCATCATAACATATGTGTCTCCATCATAACATATGTGTCTCCATCATAACATATGTGTGTCCATCATAACATATGTGTGTCCATCATAACATATGTGTGTCCATCATAACATATGTGTCTCCATCATAACATATGTGTCTCCATCATAACATATGTGTGTCCATCATAACATATGTGTCTCCATCATAACATATGTGTCTCCATCATAACATATGTGTGTCCATCATAACATATGTGTCTCCATCATAACATATGTGTGTCCATCATAACATATGTGTCTCCATCATAACATATGTGTCTCCATCATAACATATGTGTGTCCATCATAACATATGTGTCTCCATCATAACATATGTGTGTCCATCATAACATATGTGTCTCCATCATAACATATGTGTCTCCATCATAACATATGTGTGTCCATCATAACATATGTGTCTCATCATAACATATGTGTCTCCATCACACACAATATGTGACTCCATCATAACATGTGTCTCCACCACAACATATATTTCTCCACCATAACATATGTCTCCATCATAACATACGTGTGTCCATCATAACATATGTGTGTCCATCATAACATATGTGTGTCCATCATAACATATGTGTCTCCATCATAACATATGTGCCTCCATCATAACAATATGTGTCTCCACCATAACATATGTGTCTCCACCATAACATATGTCTCCATCATAACATATGTCTCCATCATAACATATGTGTCTCCATCATAACATATGTGTCTCCACCATAACAAATATGTCTCCACCATAACATACGTGTCTCCATCATAACATACGTGTCTCCATCATAACATATGCGTGTCCATCATAACATATGTGTCTCCATCATAACATACGTGTGTCCATCATAACATATGTGTCTCCATCATAACATATGTGTCTCCATCATAACATATATGTCTCCATCATAACATATGTGTCTCCATCATAACATATATGTCTCCATCATAACATATGTGTCTCCATCATAACATATGTGTCTCCATCATAACATATGTGTCTCCATCATAACATATATGTCTCCATCATAACATATGTGTCTCCATCATAACATATGTGTCTCCATCATAACATATGTGTCTCCATCATAACATAT
>JAHLWY010001332.1:0-22530 GCA_020002185.1 Paraescarpia echinospica | reverse complement strand
ACATGTCAGGATCAGATACAACTCATTCACCCTTTCCTCCAGTCTCCCTTCCTCTACTCACCTCCTCCCAACCCTGTGACATGTCAGATTCAACTCATTCACCCCTTCCTCCATTCTCCCTTCATCTACACTCCTCCTCCCAACCTTATCACATGTTAGGATCAGACACAACTCATTCACTCCTTCCTCCGCGAGGATGAACAGTTTCGCCACCCAGTGGAGTCAGTTTGGTGAATGCAGGTGAAAGTAATTGAAACGTCACGATTAAAAAGCTTTGAAACAATATTGACTGTAAAAAAAGTGAAACCAAATTTTTGGTTTGGTCCGTTGCGACGTCCTGGCCGCTCGTATCCTCACCCGACTCGACGCACTGTCCATTACGTCCTCCTCCACAATCTCCGTCACCTCCATGTCTCTCCTCACCACGACGCATTGTCCATTGCGTCCTCATCCACATCCTATGTCTCCTCCATGTCTCTCCTGGCCATGACGCCCTGTCTAATGCGTCATCCTCCACAACATATGTCACCTCCATGTATCTCCTCACCACGGAAACACCTTACACAAGGAAACTGAAAATGCAATGCTGCCATCTGGCGAATTGTGTGCTTACTATGTACTTGTGCCACGACTGGCGCAATGTCGAGTCATCTTTACAAGGAATGGAAGAACAGTGAGTAGGGAGAGAGTCCGATACAATACGAAGCGAAGGGTAGGGTTGGGGGATGGGTGTAGAGGAAGGGAGACTGGAGGAAGGAGTGAATGAGTGGTATCTGACCCTGACATGTGACAGGGTTGGGAGGTGGGACTAGAGGAAGGGAGACTGGAGGAAGGGGTGAATGAGTGGTATCTGACCCTGACATGTGACAGGGTTGGGAGAAGGGACTAGAGGAAGGGAGACTGGAGGAAGGGGTGAATGAGTTGTATCTGACCCTAACATGTGATAGGGTTGGGAGGAGGGACTAGAGAAAGGGAGACTGGAGGAAGGGGTGAATGAGTTGTATCTGACCCTGACATGTGACAGGGTTGGGAGGAGGGACTAGATGAAGGGAGAATGGAGGAAGGGGTGAATGAATTGTATCTCACCCTAACATGTGATAAGGTTGGGAGGAGGGACTAGAGGAAGGGAGACTGGAGGAAGGGGTGAATGAGTTGTATCTCACCCTAACATGTGATAGGGTTGGGAGGAGGGGGTGTAGAGGAAGGGAGACTGGATTAAGGGGCGAATGAGTTGTATCTGACCCTGACATGTGACAGGGTAGGGAGAATGGGGTGTAGAGGAAGGGAGAATGGAGGAAGGGGTGAATGAGTTGTATCTGCCCCTGACATGTGACAGGGTTGGGAGAATGGGGTGTAGAGGAAGGGAGAATGGAGGAAAGGGTGAATGAGTTGTATCTGATCCTGACATGTGACAGGGTTGGGAGGAGGGGTGTAGAGGAAGGGAGACTGGAGGAAGGGGTGAATGAATTGTATCTGACCCTGACATGTGACAGGGTTAGGAGGAGGGACTAGAGGAAGGGAGACTGGAGGAAGGGGTGAATGAGTTGTATCTGACTCTGACATGTGACAGGGTTGGAAGGAGGGACTAGAGGAAGGTAGACTGGAGGAAGGGGTGAATGAGTTGTATCTCACCCTAACATGTGATAGGGTTGGGAGGAGGGGGTGTAGAGGAAGGGAGACTGGAGGAAGGGGCGAATGAGTTGCATCTGACACTGACATGAGAGGGTTGGGAGAACTATTGGAAATAGCACAGCAAATTAGCATGCCACATATAACATGGCAATGGCAGCTAGATAGGAAGAAACTTCAGAAGGCTAAGCAATGACTCAGTCGTGGAAACAAGGGTGGAAGACAAACAACCCAAGTAGGATAACAATTTAGGAATTTGTACAGAGTATTTTTAATTCACAGAGAAAACACATCAACAGGGGAGTATTTCAACCTTCACCCCCAACATCACCCAGTTGTATATATATCATAGCACACCAACATGTGATGCAAATGTTGTCTATGTGCTATGTAGTAAACAGATGGCTGGAGGAAAGGAGCCAACTTGCAAGGTTTCTACAGAGACATCAGTGGGCGACTACATGCTAATGTTCGACAACTAAAACTGTACTCTAGTATGAGCGACTATACTGCCGATACATATATTTTCTGGGGTGTTTGCCAAGGATGAGTGCTGCTGTAATGCAATAGTCAATTTTGCCAATTTTAAATGTAGTGTTTGCAAAACTTTGGATAATACCGTACTGTTTTTACCAGGTATTTTTATTTTTTGTGCAATTTTAACTGACATGCTTCATACAGTATAGACGTTAATCACTAATGTATTTTTCAGGATTTTGACAGAAATTAATAGTGCATATTGCAAGGTATATTATGTCCTGGTGTTGTTTTCTAGATTATCAGGGTTCCACAATATCATATGAACACTTGCCATAACAAGATAACATTTTTGTAACAAATTTATTGACACATCTATGACCATGTACACACATGCTGAATAATACTAGGCATTGGTAATAGGTATGACAATATTTTCAGACAAACATGTCTATTAAAACAGGCAATTCTCTTTTTCTTTGTCCCGTGATCAGAGGTAATGAGCGAGTAGTGTTTTTGTTTTCACTTATCTGGATATATTTTAAAGTATGAATCGGCTTGCTCTTTGCTTAACTAACATAATGCCAGTTCTTGATGTGTTGATCATAAAAGTGTATTATGTTCAACTATACATGGTTAGTAACGTATGTACTGTTATTGCGACCTTGACTTTTTAAATAAGTTTGAAGAGACAGTATTAATGAATGTCAAATATTTCAAAGACGTTCAAGTTAGGGAATAACAAAATAATTGTCTTCTTGTGTTCCTTTATATAAAAATATATAATACACAAGTTACTATTGATAGTATACATACTTGAATTGTGTGAAGTTTGCTTATTACCCCCAATATTAACAAAAACCCAACATTACCCAGCTAAATGTAGATCTACACACCATAAACTGTGTTCATCTTGGAACCAATGAGCATCCAGTTTTCACCAGGTCAGATATCCACAGCTAGACGAGCATGTCGATAAATCTTTAAATAATTTACTACAAAAACCTAACATTTTCATTATAACATACTGGCATCTAAAATATAAGGCAACAATGTTGTATTTTGAACATATATATCATTAAACCACACATGGTTCATCCAACTCTACAAAACTACAAAAAAGCTGGCATGGGACAAGTGAAATGTTGCACTTTCTACTCAAATGCATCACAAGATTTCTTTCCTCTACAAATCTGTTTGTGTGTGGAAAATAATCAGTATGTATTTGGCATATTTGGCATTTGCGCTCAATAAATACTTTGTATCTGACCATGACTTCTGTTGGCATGATCTAGTGGTATGATTGCACATAATTACCTTCTCTCCATCATATTAACATCTCTTTGTGAATCTGCCCTTCAACATTAAAGGACATTTTACTACTAGAAAATGTGAACAAGTAAAGTAAAATAACAAAGAATTCATATCTACAGGCTAGCGGTACAATTCATTGAGACAATAGTTAACCTCCTATTTCGCATATACCAAATCTACACATTTCATATCACTGTAGCTACACACAAGTTTACAGTGTCTAGATTCTGTTGGCAACATTGAAAATACATCGTTTGTTTTCCTTTGGTTGACTTCGCTGCCTAAGTCAATATCTACTCTTCAGCATTTCCTATTACAGCATCAGGCCCAGCAGAACCAACCAACCAATACTCCAACATCTCCCCTTCTGCTGTATAGGCATCAACCTTCATGACATTTTCTTTGGCATTTTTCACGATTTCCCATACTTCTATAATTTCATCAGTGATATAACAGATTATTTATCATACATATTTTCCAGCCAGATGACAACAAAAACGTACTTTTGTTTCAAATCAAGTATCAACTTTAAATAATAATATTATAAATAAACTTTCTTGTTCTTGTTTTACTTGTTCTGTTAATAAGTTTCAAATCAAGTATAAACCAGCTGAGATATATAATTTTAATTGGTTACATTTCTGTTAATAAAAGTAATAAAGCTGACAAAATAATACATTTTGTTTAAGAAAGAACTGTCTACAACACTGTCCCCAAAACCGAAAGAAACAAGAACAATTCAGAGATATATACAATGTAGGAGTTTGTTGGTTATGCTTAGCCCAAAGATACACTGTAGCAACTGGACGGCCACATCAATGAGGGGTGTCAGGGTGCCACGTCTAGGGCAGTTCACTTCGAGCAGGGCAAGACATTGACACCCCGACAGCGTCCGTGATGAGGTCAACGGGTCCCTTGCCCTGGATGTACAGGTTGCTGACACAACCCTCCAGCATCTTCTTGTGCTGACCAAATGTCATGCCGTCCAGGTTAGGCATGCCGCCTGAAGCATAACAACCACTGTCAACCCTCTGGCAACACTGGCGGAACACACTTCAATTACCCTATTCATCACGTACGTGATCTGTTGCCTAGCAAAACCTCAGCCAAGTCATCAGAAAACATGTGGTGGGTTCGGACATTCTGTCGAATATCTTGCTGAAATTCTGGTCACAAAAGGTTTCTTTAAGGCAAAGTTTTTAAAGTGACAACTGTATGCGGGAATGATTGATTTATGAGATGTCATGCAGCAATAGTAATGTAATTCACATATATATATAACCATTAACAACACTGTTGGCAAAGCAAAGCTTGACGGAGGTTACATGCAAAATTGAATTGTGACGTAAGCAACACCGCGACGTAGTGGATACATCAATTATTACACAAACTAACAAAAATACTGGTCCACCAGAAGGGATAACTTGGTCATTTGTATATACCTATTGCCGAGTGTGTTGAGTATGAGATATGTGTAAGACTTACCAATATACATATTGACGTGTGTGGTCAGTATGAGATATGTGTAAGACTTACCAATATACATGTTGCTGTGTGTGTTCAGTATGAGATATGTGTAAGACTTACCAATATACATGTTGCCGTGTGTGTTCAGTATGAGATATGTGTAAGACTTACCAATATACATGTTGCCGTGTGTGTTCAGTATGAGATACGTGTAAGACTTACCAATATACATGTTGCTGTGTGTGTTCAGTATGAGATATGTGTAAGACTTACCAATATACATGTTGCTGTGTGTTCAGTATGAGATATGTGTAAGACTTAACAATATACATGTTGCTGTGTGTGTTCAGTATGAGATATGTGTAAGACTTACCAATATACATGTTGCTGTGTGTTCAGTATGAGATATGTGTAAGACTTACCAATATACATGTTGCTGTGTGTGGTCAGTATGAGATACGTGTAAGACTTACCAATATACATGTTGCTGTGTGTGTTCAGTACGAGATATGTGTAAGACTTACCAATATATATGTTGCCGTGTGTGTTCAGTATGAGATATGTGTAAGACTTACCAATATACATGTTGCTGTGTGTGTTGAGTATGAGATATGTGTAAGACTTACCAATATACATATTGACGTGTGTGTTCAGTATGAGATATGTGTAAGACTTACCAATATACATGTTGCTGTGAGTGTTCAGTATGAGATATGTGTAAGACTTACCAATATACATGTTGCTGTGTGTTCAGTATGAGATATGTGTAAGACTTACCAATATACATGTTGCTGTGAGTGTTCAGTATGAGATATGTGTAAGACGTGTGTGTTCAGTATGAGATATGTGTAAGACTTACCAATATACATGTTGCTGTGTGTGGTCAGTATGAGATATGTGTAAGACGTGTGTGTTCAGTATGAGATATGTGTAAGACTTACCAATATACATGTTGCCGTGTGTGTTCAGTATGAGATATGTGTAAGACTTACCAATATACATGTTGCCGTGTGTGTTGAGTATGAGATATGTGTAAGACTTACCAATATACATGTTGACGTGTGTGTTCAGTATGAGATATGTGTAAGACTTACCAATATACATGTTGCTGTGTGTGTTCAGTATGAGATATGTGTAAGACTTACCAATATACATGTTGCTGTGTGTGTTCAGTATAGATATGTGTAAGACTTACCAATATACATGTTGCTGTGTGTGGTCAGTATGAGATATGTGTAAGACGTGTGTTCAGTATGAGATATGTGTAAAACTTAACAATATACATGTTGCCGTGTGTGTTCAGTATGTTATATGTGTAAGACTTACCAATATACATGTTGCTGTGTGTGGTCAGTATGAGATATGTGTAAGACTTACCAATATACATGTTGCTGTGTGTGGTAGTATGAGATATGTGTAAGACGTGTGTTCAGTATGAGATATGTGTAAGACTTACCAATATACATGTTGCTGTGTGTGGTCAGTATGAGATATGTGTAAGACTTACCAATATACATGTTGCTGTGTGTGGTCAGTATGAGATATGTGTAAGACGTGTGTTCAGTATGAGATATGTGTAAGACTTAACAATATACATATTGCCGTGTGTTCAGTATGAGATATGTGTAAGACTTACCAATATACATGTTGCTGTGTGTGTTCAGTATGAGATATGTATAAGACTTACCAATATACATGTTGCCGTGTGTGTTCAGTATGAGATATGTGTAAGACTTACCAATATACATGTTGCTGTGTGTGTACAGTATGAGATATGTGTAAGACTTACCAATATACATGTTGCCGTGTGTGTTCAGTACGAGATATGTGTAAGACTTACCAATATACATGTTGCTGTGTGTGGTCAGTATGAGATATGTATAAGACTTACCAATATACATGTTGCTGTGTGTGTTCAGAATGAGATATGTGTAAGACTTACCAATATACATGTTGCTGTGTGTGGTCAGTATGAGATATGTGTAAGACGTGTGTGTTCAGTATGAGATATGTATAAGACTTACCAATATACATGTTGCCATGTGTGTTCAGTATGAGATATGTGTAAGACTTACCAATATACATGTTGCTGTGTGTGTTCAGTATGAGATATGTGTAAGACGTGTGTGTTCAGTATGAGATATGTATAAGACTTACCAATATACATGTTGCCGTGCGTGTTCAGTATGAGATATGTATAAGACTTACCAATGTACATGTTGCCGTGTGTGTTCAGTATGAGATATGTATAAGACTTACCAATATACATGTTGCTGTGTGTGGTCAGTATGAGATATGTGTAAGACGTGTGTGTTCAGTATGAGATATGTATAAGACTTACCAATATACATGTTGCCATGTGTGTTCAGTATGAGATATGTGTAAGACTTACCAACATACATGTTGCTGTGTGTGTTCAGTATGAGATATGTGTAAGACTTACCAATATACATGTTGCCGTGTGTGTTCAGCATGGATAATAGTCCTCCAGACTATCCCTCTACAAAGCTGAATCCGTCGATCTCAAGAGTTCCTTTCCTCATAGTCCTGAAGTCAACAACATCGTCCATATTAATGTACTCATACCACAGCTAATATCACAAATATCTGGGTTTTATTTTTAAACAGAAAAAAATGCTTTAAATTCATATTGGTTAGTGTGATCAATAATTAGCTATTAATATGATGTAAAATCAGTATGTGTAAATGTTGGGAATCTTGCATCACCATTTTCTAACTGGAGTCTTCAGTTGCAAAATATTTGACGGAATGTCTTCAGTTGCCACCATTTTGGAGTCTTCAGAAAGTTGCCACCATTTTGCACATAACAGATATTTAAACCTATTTTGTTTGATTAAAGTAAGTGACACATCACTGGAATTGAAATATGGGAAAACACAATAAATGATGAGAAGTAATAATACTGACAATAGCGTAACAATTTTTTTCACTTATACTCAAATCAGTCAACTGCCTAAGAAGTTTTCTTTATTTACTGACAAGTAACCTATCCATGCAAACTAAATACATACCTGTGTATTGCGCTGGACAGTTACACCTATATTCTGGGCTGCTCACTTCAATACACTGTCCATCAATAGTGCAGGGTCGCTTGACACAGGGCGTCACGTCACCACAGTTGATAATGTTACTGCTGGCAATCGCGTCATCCACCACGTTAAGTGTGTGACCCTTCAGAATCACCTACAGCAAGACAACTCTCATGGCAAGGAAATGTTTACAGCAGTTCATCGTGACAATTTAATGTTGATAGCACATCCTTTGTGGCAATCTAATGTTGATATCACCATCCTCATAGCAATGTATTGTTTACAACAAACCCGTCTTAACAATGTAATGTTTACAGCAAAGCCTTCATGGTAATATAATGTTTACAGTACACCCCTCACAGCAATGCACTGTTCACATCACCCTTTGTGGTAATGTAATGTTTACATCACCCGTTTGTGGCAATGTAATGTTTACAGCACACCCATCATGACAATGTAATGTTTACAGCACACGATATATATATGACAATGTCATGTTTACAGCACACCACAACCCCCTGTAGCAATGTAAGAAGGTTGATAAAAATGATACCTATCTATCAACAATCAATCTGTTAATATTAGATTGTATAGTGTTAACATGTCGATCTGGCTATCAGTCTGCAACTACAACAGTTTTACATGTATGGACAGAACAAGATGATCTTGACAGGTTGATCAAATGGTCTGAAAAGTGACAAATGCTGTTCAATTTTGAGAAATGTAAATACCTCCACACAGGACATGGGAACGAAGAGGATGAATATACAACGGGGGTACTGTACTAAATACTACTGTAAAAGAAAAGGACTTAGGGTTAACCATTAGTAAACTGCTATTCCCTTTGGGTAAATAACAATTCAAACCATAACAATTTATAATGTCACCTTGTACAGCCTGGTCCTTGAGTGTGTCAGTCTGTCTACTGATATATGCAACTATTTGTATATGACAACTTAAAGGAAATAAAAATAAGGCATTAGCTAAAATCATTTTTTCATGTGTACACAAAGTTTAACCTTGTATGTAACATTTGACAACATTAAAAAAATACGGAAAAATACATTTGTAGCATAAATTCGATTTCAAACCCGTCTGTGTAGCGATTCCCGCTGAAAATAAAAATTTAATGAGCTAGGCGATCATATGGTATCGTGACGTCACTTATGACACACACTCGCTTCAGGCCGACCCTTTCCATGCATTCAGAGCATGTTTACAAGTATAGCTTTTGGGTCGAAACGAGCGTCAGAATGAGTTATTGTGCAATATTCCGATGAAATACAAACACTAGTCATCACAGAGGAACAAGCAGTTATCTTACCGTTCCACATGAATCCAATTTTATTCAAAACAATGAATGCGAATGGGCCTACAAGTCGACTAGGTTTCGCCGAGCTTGGGCTCGTTTTCAGAATAATTATATCGAATGCAACCAACGAGAGATAATCTACACCAATAAACATACATAGCAAACATATATTGTATCCAGCTACATAAAGTAACATGTATAATCTCATAATATCACTAGAATATCGATATATGACGGAGTTGTACAATTTATCATAACAACTTAAATCAGCCAAAGACTTTCCGTTGGTCCCGCTAGCTCAGTGTGTAGGCGCGTTGGTTACTTGTTATTTATTTTACAATCGGGCGACGCCGGTTCAATCCTGACAGCATGCAAACCTTTGATTTTCTTTACACTTTTTTTGTTTATGTTTTCACGAAGTAATATAAACAAAATCATTTTATACTATAATGCACTGTTTGCAAATAATTTTTATTTTTTAGTAACTATTGTGTGGAATACGCTGTATATACAGCGTATTCCAAATAATGCGCGCACACAGCTGTTACCACCGCCACACAATAATAATCCAGCGTAATAAAATGCTCCGCACAGAACCAGCCAACTTTATCATTAAACCGCACTGCACTGCGCCCGCTTAACGCACACCCAAATTCATCGCAGCCGCACAAAGCGCCAACGACATATTTTCACCACTACCCACACAATGCCGTAATACGACACCCCATTTGGCCGTGAGTCGTGACGACTAGGCCATTCCGATAACCTCTGCACTTTCAGCGACGCAAGCAGTAGATTGAGGCATGCTAAGTGCAACAGGCGTACTTCACTCTAGATTTTTCTGCCTCGAATATCAGCACTAATTAGTCAACTATTTAGCAAAGTCAGCACATTCTAATTAGCACTAGCAGTTTTACTAATGAGCATTAATTATTCGCTAATTATTTCTTATACTAAGTAGTACTAATTAATTATTTCAGTAATTGGTACTAGTGTTTTAACTAGAGGGTAGCACTAGCAATTTTACTAATTAGCTAATTAGTCGTTAATTA
Organism: Paraescarpia echinospica; assembly: GCA_020002185.1. Lineage (NCBI taxonomy): Eukaryota > Metazoa > Annelida > Polychaeta > Sabellida > Siboglinidae > Paraescarpia > Paraescarpia echinospica. The sequence continues at coordinate 12,229 of JAHLWY010001332.1, read as the reverse complement.
ATACACATACTAATTAGTACTAATTATTATTCTCGCTAGAGGGCGCGCACACCGTTCATTCATAAAATTAATGCAATCAATCAGACGTTTTTTATAAGTAAGCTGTCATCGCACTGCATTCCAGAAAACGCCACACTTAGTAATAAAAAACGCGCAAAACCCTTTGATGTTTCGCCGATTTCCTTTGATGTTAGGTCATGACCCGTACCAGGGAGCACACAATAACTACTCACGTTGGCTTCTTAGCTCTAGTGGAAAAGGGATCCAGGGTGAGGGACCTGCACATGAAAATGCGCGTCGGCCGTACCGTTCCAGGTTAACTCTAGGAACAACCATGAGAAACTGTTCGGCCGAGCGAAGAGTACGACAGGGAACATATGCTGATATACGGTCAGCAAGGTACTGTGGAGTGTTTGCATACACAGCGGCGTACATCAAGGTCAACAGTTTAAATTGAATTCGCTGCGCCACAGGTAGCCATTGCAGCTGTCGTAGTGTTGCCGTCATGCTGTGTTGGTCACGCCGATGTAAACAGAGGACGACACGCGGAGCAGACCGCTGGACCATCTCTAGTCGGTGCAAGAAGGTTCCAGTAATCACGTACAGGGCCGCGTTTCCGAAGTCAAGTCGCGACGTGACTAGCGCGTATACAAGCGACTTGCACGCTGAAAGCGGGAGAGATGATCGTATTCGCGCTATGTCACTTAGTTGGACGTAGGCAGCCCGAGAGGTATGGCTAAAATGTGCGGCCATCGACATCGTGGAGTCGAGCTATACTCCAAGGTCACGTATGTTGGCGGAAGTGCTGACGTTGCAACCACAGACGTCGATGGGAAGAGGCGGTGGCTGTGGAACACGGTTGTTTCTTGTTGCAAACAGTATCGCCTCTGTCTTCGCCTCGTTCAAAAGCAGGTAGCGCGACTCTAGCCATGCTTTCACGTCAGTCACACAACGGGATATCCGGTCGGCGGCAGACGCAGAATCGTTTCGCGGAAACGACATAGAGTTGGGTGTCATCAGAGTAGACATGGTAGGGAACACCGTGCTTCTCGAATACGTCGGAAAGACCAGCAAAGTACATAACAAATAACAGAGGGCCCAAAATATTGCTCTGTGGAACTCTATGTCGTAGTCGGCTGTCGCAAGAAAGATGACCGTCAACGCTGACGCACTATGTTCGGTCGGCTAGGTAAGAGGCGAGCCAGCAAAGTGCGTTGCCTTGCACGCCGATTCGGTCTAGTTCAGCGACAAGAATGTCATGGTCGATCGTGTCGAACGTAACGCTGAGGTCAGGTAGAACAAGTACTACATGCTTACGAGCATCCAGTGATCTTAACACGTCGTGTTGGTTACACAAAATCGCTGTCTCAGCGATGTGTGACGGGCGGTAGGAGCTCTGAAAAGAATCTCCGATGCCGTTGTGTTGCATATGCAAACGCAGTTGGGCAGAGACGTGGCGTTCAAGTAACTTGGATGCGTACGGAAGGTTCAAGATAGGTCGGTAGCTGGCGTAGTCGTCGGCAGGAAGACCGGAACGTTTAAGATGAGGCGTGATGACTGTGTGCTTCAGCCGGGCGGGAGCAGTGGAAGATTTGTAGAACAGGTTGATCAATTCGGAATATCAGGGGGCAGTGGATCAAGCTTGGACGATTTTATCTTGCCACTTGTGATGAGTGTCGTTACTTCTTCGAGAGTAGCCGATTGAAACGCTAGCAGCGGCGAAGAAACCATACCATGTGCGTTGTCAACATCAGCTGACGGAACCATGATTCGGCTGCGGATCGAGTTGATATTTAACAAGATTTAACAAGATTTAACAAGATTGCCATCCAGAGAATTAACTCTAGATGGCAGGTGGACAAGGAAGCCATTTGGCTTATCGAGAGTCCAACCCTTTTATCTACATATATCCAGCCCTTCTGAGGTATGTGTCGATTTTATTTTTAAGCATATTCACACTACTAGCACACACACAATCATCAGATAATCTGTTCCATTCATTCACAGTCCTTTGTGAAAATGAGAACTTTCTCACGTCTAATCTACACTGCTCCTTTACTAATGTAACTTCATGTCCTCTAGTCTTTCTATCTTTCTTAACTGAAAAAAACATATTTCTATCAATATTTTCATAACCATTCAATATTTTAAACACTTCTATCTGATCTCCTCTCAATCTCCTGGTCTCTAGTGTTGTTAAACCACATTCTTTTAGGCGTTTTTCATAACTAAGATCCCTCAGTTTTGGTATCATTTTAGTCGCTCTCCTCTGTACTCTTTCTAGAATATCTATGTCCTTCTTGCGGTATGGCCTCCACGCTTGTATACAATATTCTAAATGAGGCCTAACTATTGTTTTGTACAGCAGTATTATTAGTTAATTTTCTTTATATGCTATATTTCGCCTAATCAATCCAAGGATTTGATTTCCCTTTGAAGCTGCAATTCCACACTGCTCTGAAACCTTCATGTCAGCACTAATTGTCAGACCTAAGTCTTTTTCTTTTACAGTAGTACTTAGTACAGTTCCCCCCATTGTATATTCTACATATTCGTTCCCATGTCCTGTGTGAAGGCATTTACATTTCCCAAAATTGAACAACATTTGCCACTTTTCAGACCATTTTATCAACCTGTCAAGATCATCTTGTAAATGCAGTCTATCCCCATCACTTTTAATCCTTCTAAACACTTTTGTATCATCTGCAAATTTCAACACCTTGCTAGCTTTATTATCGTCCAAATCGTTTATATATATTAAGAATAATATAGGTCCCAGTACTGATCTCTGTGGAACCCCACTCAAAACTGATTTCCAGTTTGAAGCCTCCCCATCAACAACTACCCGTTCTCTTCTGTCAATAAGCCATTTTTCTATCCAGTTAATTATACCATTTCCTACGCCATGGGCTTTTAGTTTAAGCAGTAATCTCTGATGTGGCACTTTGTCGAAAGCTTTTTGAAAATCTAAGTAGATGATATCTACTGGTGATCCATCATCTACCCACTTGGTGATATCTTCCAAAAAACATAACATATTTGTTAAGCATGACCTCGCTTTTAGAAACCCATGTTGAGATGGGTTTATCAAGTTATGTTTAACAAGAAAATCCACCATGTGATCTTTAATTAGTCTTTCTAATAATTTACAAATCACCGATATTAAACTAACTGGTCTATAATTATTTGACTTGTTTCTCGAACCTTTTTTCAATAACGGTATAATGTTTGCTTCTTTCCATTCTAAAGGAACCATTCCCTCTTCTAATGACAAGTTGAAAACTGTTGCAAGCGGTATGCTAATTTGTTTTACAATTTCCACTAGTAGTTTGGGTGGAATACCATCCACTCCAGGTGATTTATTTTCCTTCATAGCCCTAATTTTCTTACCTACCATTTCTGGGGTTACAATTAACTGTCTTAAATAGTCTGATTCTGCCCCCTTGAACTTAGCCTCTGGTACTGGCAGTGAACTAGTGTCTTCTCTGGTAAACACTGAACTAAAATACTCATTTAGGTCTTCCGCCATTAAGAATCCTTCTGATATTATATTTCCAGCACTATCTTCTAGAGGACCGACCTTATCCTGAACTTTCTGTTTGCTTCGAACATACGCATAAAAACTCTTGCTGTCATGTTATATATTACAAGCTAATTTATGTTCATAGCTTCTCTTTGAATTTCTAATTTCAGCTGTAGCTTGGTTTAGTGCTTCTTTATAAATGTTGTAGTCTTCGTCATTTCCAGTACGTCTATATGACTTCCACATCATTTGTTTATACTTAATTTTTCTAATGGCTTCTTTCGATAAGTGTTTCTTTTTGGACCGTTTCCCGTGTTTTTAAGGGAACAAATTTGACGATGATGCATTCAATTTCACTGTTTAAGATATTCCAGCATTATGTTGCTGTCTTATTCTTCAGCGTGTTATTCCAGTCTATCTTTGCTAAATATTTCCTCATGTCCTTATACCTTCCTTTGTGGAAATTTCTCCTATACTGCTTTTTACTATTCCTTTCTGATTTTACTTTGATGGTAAAGTGTATCTGGTTGTGATCGCTACTCCCCAGTGGCTCACATATCTTGACATTGTCAACTAATTCATTCTGCGAGGACAAAACTATGTCTAACACATTCTCACCCCTGGTTGGTTCTAGCACATGTTGAGAAAGGAATGTATCTTGAACTAAAACTAAAAACTTGTGGTCCTCACTCCCCATACTCTGTAGAGATTTCCATTGTATATGCCCGTGGTTAAAATCCCCCATAATAATACAGTCACGTTTGCTTACTTCCCTTATAGCGTTTTGTATTTTTTCATTCTCTTCTATGCTTATGTTTGGACTTCGATAAACTAACCCAACTGTTAACATTGAGTTTCCTGTAACTATGTTACACCAAACAGCTTCTTCGCAATCTGCTTCTCTTTCTAATTTTATTTCATAAGCCTGAATAGATTATTTAATATATAAAATAACTCCACCTCCCTTTCTTCCTATTCTATCTTTTCTAAACATTACATATCCTGTCAGTCCCAATTCAGCATCTGATATATCGGTGGTGGTCCAGGATTCGGTTATACCTATTATATGAGGGTCAATATCTTCTACCATAATGTTTAGTTCATTTCTTTTGTTTACTATACTCCTTGCATTTAAACAAACACATTTATATCCAGCTTTAGAAGAGTTTTCCAGACTGTTATTTGCTGATTCATTTGTGCTGTCTTTATCTATGCCTCCATTTTCAGGCTTTTCTGTGAGTCCCCCCTGCGAATCTAGTTTAAATAGATGCAACCTGTCCCACTGTCAACAGATTGCAGCAGGTTCTCTAAGAAAACTGCTGCCCCTTTCCACTAAGATGGAGGCCATCTCTCATGTACATATCTTCCCTCCCAACAAAGTATCCCCATAAATCTGTGAATCCCACCCCCTCTTCTTCACACATCTGCTCAACTAGTGCGTTGATCGCCATCCTCTTGCAGTTTCTATACGTTGCTCCCCTTCCTCCCATTACTGGCAAAATTCCTGACAGAATAACCTGTTCAACTCTCGTCTTCTTTAGCTTCCTCACTAACTGTCTATACTTCTGTACTATCGCAGTTGTCCCCTCCCGGTCTGCATTATTTGTTCCTACATGTACCAGTATAGACCCCCCTTTGCCATGTCCCAATACCTTCTCTACCCTGTCAGTTACATGTTCAATCCTAGCCCCCGGTAAACAAACAACGACGTCCTTCCCCTCGCTCAGTGTCTTGTCCGTCTTTCTCATAATGGAGTCGCCCATAAACACCCTCTCTTTCCTCATTGCTCCCTCAATCACTGCCTTAGAATAGCTCCTTCTTCGGTTTGCATCTGTCTGGTTGTTGTCTTCCCCCCTGTCGTCTTCTCTCCTGTCACATTCTCTTCCGATCCATTCTTTCCTGTCGCGTTTTCTCTTGTCCCCTTTCCTCCTGTCATCTTCTCTTCTAGCACATTTACTCTCACTTCCTTTCGTCCCTTCATCTTTCCTCCCATCACATTTTCGTCTCTCCTCTCCCGTCCCTTTTCCCCGGCTACCTCCTTCACTACGGTCACTTTCTCCCCTGACACCTTCACGCCTGTCATGTTTTCTGTTTCTTGCTGAACACTCTGTCTTCTTCCATCAGTCTTCTGTCTCACAGTCTTACCAACTGCCTCTGTGGTATCTACCTCTTCACCACCTGTATCGCTGTCGCATCTCTCCTCGTTCTCTACAGTCTGACTACCTGTTGATCTATCCCCACTGACCCGTTTTCTTTTCCTCTGCCGAACACTTTTCCTCCGTCCTTCTGTCTTCTCAATTTGTTGTTCCTTCACACCGGTCACCTTCCCTCCTCTCAGTCTCGTTTCTTCAGTCTCCATGTCACAACTCAGCTCCTTCTGTGTTGTAGAATTCTCAACTCTCTCCGCGTCATCCCTCTCTGCTCCATCTATTTCTATGTTGAGTCTCACCTCCATCTCCTTCACTATATCCGTCAACTTACACACCTCCTTCATCAGACATTCCACCCTCAAACACCCCATACACCGAAAGGTGAATCCATCATCTTTGGTCTCTACCCATGATTTTGGACAGCCAGACAACGCAACCGGAAGTTCCCCTAGCGAGAGTAATAAACACGATTTAAGAATAACTACTGATACAATATCTACCAATAAAATATGGTGTGAATATTTCATAAGATAATTCAAGATAATAATAATAACACGCACATTTCCAAAAAAAGAACGAGATGACAAGCATTATTAGCGATAGTTGAGCAAACATGCATCTTAATCTAGAATCGTATAAGTGCCATTAGTTGTCTACGTCATTTTCAATATAGCTATTTTTCAGCAAGAATAGTAAAGGGGTCTATTCGCCCATATTATAATAACATCGTTACGTCGCACATTAAAAATGGCAAAAGCACGGTCTTTAAAATACAGTTATTTCAGTAATGAAAATGGTAGTATTTTATATATATATATATATATATATATATCTGCCAACGATTGGAATTATCAGACGAATCCGTAAATCATTACTCCACTCATCCTGTGTCACCATTAGTACCCCTAGACAAAACGATCCGTGACACAGAAATTGTAACAGTGTCTGCATACGCTTATGCCACGTCGAGATTGAGACCGGTTGATAATACAACGCTTAAACTTTGGAGTTATATAACGTTCTACGACCGTCTTCGTAATAAACGTCCCAGGAGAACCGACTGGGACAGTAATGACACGTGGGAAGATTGATCTCCTCGTCTTTCTTGCCGTCTTCGTTGGATTTGTCAGATGCGTCTTAGTTCCAACTAACTGCTCAGTTTTTTATCGTCCTATACCCGGTTGCACTGCGGACTCTCGGAACTGACCTCAAGCGGACTCAGACGTGACGCCGATATATCGCGAATAATACGCCATATGTCCTTTCTACATGGCGTCCACCAAAACGCACTATACCGGTGAACATAGAGGTAATGGTTTCGATCTACACAAATTATACGGGCGTCAAAACACTTCCTCTGGCATTGAAAGCGCACTGTCTCACCGACGCCAAATACAAGACAGCACTTTATTATTATTATTATTATTATTATTATTATTGTGATTACAATTATTAGTGTTGTTGTTATTATTATTATTTGTGTGAACAGATACGACATGCAGCTCGTCGACTGACTGTCTCAACGGCGGATCCAGTTTCAAGAACGTCTGCTACTGCACGATTCAATAGGTCGGAGTCCACTGCGAAACAGTTATATATTAGTTGAGTACACTAGTAGTCGCATACACCCAGCCGTGCAACAACACACAAAAGGCAGCAATGATCACCATTACAATAGTTTGAACTTGTGGCGCCGCCAGGGGAATGACTGACTAACTCTCAGTTTCTTCATTGAAAAAATAATACAGTGACCACACAGATAAATATAACTGGTTTTCCTTTAAACCGGTTTGTGACGCACAATTGTTCATAATGCCACTAAGGCAAATCGGCTCAACTCTGTGAACTCAGGTGAACTTTAAATAGCTACCTTTGTGATTTGTGTAAATGCAGCGCCAACCGGCAGATCAGAGGTAAATGGTCCAAAGGAAGCGAACTAGCATAGAAAGAGAAGTCTGGACATCGACACTGTTGCATCGCCATATAGGTAAACCAGATTAACTATCTGTGATAAAAGCTTATTTTTAAGTACCCCTACTAAATATAGATATCGTTTGACGCGTGAACATTCTAACTGCTTATATATGATATGGCTACAACTACGACAGTCAACACGTTAGGACAATATATCGATCTACGTAAACTAATCACCCTGAAGGTTTCTGACAGGTAGTCAAAAATTATATAGCGTATATTTGATATATTAAATTATTAGTTCTTCATAGGCCTACGCATGGATAAGTAGGACTCGCATTACGCCAGAGGCTTTCTTAATATTTGCCGTTTGTCTTTTAAATCTTGTTAAATGAAAATTACGATTTTTGTGAATCTAAAATGCAACAAAACATCATATTGGATATAAACAACATTTTACATATCTCTATTTGATTTGGAAACAAATTAACTACTATCATGCAGAAACTAGCAGTAATACTGCAGTGTCTTCCTGATGCTTGCAGCTTTGGTGTACAACTGCAAAACACGAAGTCCCTGCTTTGATCATAACTTGAGTGTCTACAGTTTGTTCTTTGAACAACCGGAAACACACAAGATACTCGTAAGTGACGTCAGCGGCAGATGCCTTGACCTGGTATACAAACAGTCTGCTCCGGGGATCATCAAGTCAACATGACAACACCTTCCCGACGTCCAATCCGTAACATGTTGACGATCAAAACACCGTTCCAGCTATACGTGTTTCTCTTTACATATCCTTTGTAGGCCGGTCAAATGTTCTTCGAAAGTGTCGCGACGAGATGTGTATATATTCCTCTATGCGTAAATGTAGATAAATTATAGTCCGCTGGTAGATTTGCTATTGATGTGTTTGAGACGTTATTTAAAATAGACAAATTACGTTTTAAGATCGGAAAGAATATCGATGTCTAACAACAGTATTAACGTAACATTACAGGTATATGACTTGTAATTGTTCTGTAATTGAACATTTTGGACTAAGATAGCACCCTGCTGGTGGAAAATCATTAAGGTATAATTGGGCTTAAGGCCAAGACACCCACTGCGCTTAAAGAGCAATTTCTCTCCACTTCAAACTTAACTACGAAACTGTGTTGTGGCTACGTATGACATAAGTGACACTTAGAGCATATTGCATTAAGTTCGGAGCTTTCACATATAAATGAAACTGTTTCATTGTGCATATTGTTTTCACGGGAAATTATCGCCATTGATCAAAATACGAAATACTAATCAAAAATACAGAAACGTTCAGGGTTTTATCGGGAACCTCTCTAGTATCAAAACCATATTTTCATTAAACAGTAAACGTCTGTCATGCATTCAAATTTCCTAATACAACAACATGTCTGCTTTATCGCGTTTGTGTCTCCCTTTGATGTACATCCGTATTTAATCGGGATACGTTTTTTTCTTTGGCGACCTATAATTTATTATCAAACAATTGCTTTTAGTTGCCAGGTGTCAACTTTATTCACGATCATGACTGCGACAGTTTTGTTGTGACTATCGGTATAGAGAAATTATTCCGATGCACTGTTCACCGGGTGTTGATGAGAGCAGGATGCGTTAGCCGTTTGTAAATACTTGGTATGTATTTGTGGAGCTGGTACCACCATCAAGACAATAAAAACAACGTTTGAAGTGACTTTGCTCGTGGTCACAGACGTGGGAATATCTGGCGGCCACATGGTGTGGTTAATATGGCGGACATGAAAATTGGAGAAGGTTACCAGCAACTCGTTTGAAATTGTCTCACCTGAAAACCTATAGCTTAACATCAGCATCATTACGATATAGGGGTAGTAAAATTAGACGGACGCCATCTTTACAAATGGTGCATATTTGAATATCGACGAAGGTAAAAATAAACATATTTCAAATATCGTCGCACCTGTATACATATATTTTATATCAACGCCAAGGCCCTAGGTGATGGACAATATTCAAACAATGGTTAAAGTAGACCAACACACATCTTTATTTGCAAACTAAAACACCAAACTAAACGAAAACAATCAGACGGTGGATATATCAAAACTCATGATGACCCATTAAGCACTAGCTTACATCCACCCAATGGGCAACAAACCACGGGCAGCTGTTTTCACCATTACATTCTTTTGATACTAAACTCTTTCCCGATGACCATTTAATATTTCCTATCACCACGGCATGACATGCAGCCAATAATAATGTTCGGCTACGAGAGAAGCCAAACCCTAAATAAGTCTAACTCTAATCACAGCTAACCCAAACTATGCCTAGCCTTAACCCTAACCACTATTTAATCCAACCATAACTAATCATAATTATAATTAATATTAAACTTACATACAAACGATTGATCCACGTCGTTTATTTGGATCCAGCTACTCGGCCGTAGTGTAGGTCTGGCGCCACAGGTAACTTACTACTCAATTAGTTTAGTGAAAAGTAAATAAATACAAATAACTACCTTTGTGTTTAACAATCCATCACCAATTGGTAGATTGGAGGCCAATGGTTAAAAGGAACGAAAGAACGTAGACAGAAACGAGTGGACTTAAGCATCTGATAGGAGATACACTTACAATGCTTCAATGTTGCAATATTCATGTAAACGGATTATGTTTTTGATAAAGGATTATGTGTTTATAACTGGCGAACTTGACAAAGAAGCATGTTGGTGAAGATGCTGCCAATGAGCATGTGCCGACCGTAGTGAACTGCCACGCCTGAACCAGAGGCTTGTTGTCCATCGTTGTAGTAAACCTCTTCAACGTGCCGCACCGTGGAGCCTCCGTCGGACACCTTCAGTCGAAACACCTACGTCGAGGAACAAGATGTGGATATGTAATCAGACAGCAAACAAATACACAGCAACACAGCCACATATCCGCACACACACACACACACACACACACACACACACACACACACACACACACACACACACACACACACACACACACACACACACACACACACACACACACACACACACACACACACACACACACACAAACACACACACATACACACACACACACACACAACAACAAACGCACGCACACACACACACACACAATAATACACTCACACACACACACAACGTTTCATTGACATTGACAATAATAATAATACAATACACACACACACAAACACACACACACACACAAACAAAATGCACTAAAAGTTCTTAGCCATGATTATGATACGTACACGTATGTATTCGCGAGCCTACATGGCTATTAGAAGATACTAGGAAACTTTCATAGTACATGCTGTTTTGGAGTATGCACTGTTTAAAATGTCATCATGTGTTATGTCCTTCTAATATCCCATTTACAAAGTATTTGTACACTGGGTGTTGTACTAGCATTCACATTATATTTCTATCATCTTGTTTATATTGACATATTGCCGCTGTGTGTCATTGAAGTATGCATTGTGTTTGTAGACAACGGCTAGCTGCCAGTTGCAACATACCATCAAGGTAGTCCTCCGAGGCCATTATGACAGTTGCCTGATACCATGTGACTTTTGCCATGTACCATGGTGTAATCTACTGAAGTGTGAAACTAGGTTACCCGAATTTCATGTGCTGAAACTAGTTTGTTCAAAGAAGCAGTGGTTATATTTGATTACTGAACATTCTTCAGGACCAGATTACTTGATTTAAATATTATCTTTTTGAAATATTCAAGACGATATTTACGTTGTATAGGGTTTCATCTGGTTGTCGTGCAAACTTCATCAGTACATGTGACGTTTAATGACGTCAACGTATACGTGAGAGATATTGTAGTTGCCCTCGTCTCGATTGATTTGAGTTTGGTCTTTCTTATTCATACAGCTCGTTTAATTTGTAGGATTCGCCTCACTGTCTATTATTTTCGCTCCCTCCTAGTCTGTGATGTGCTTTTATGTTCCTGTTTGGTCAGTGAGTGCCGATTTCTTTGCAAAATAGCATGTAGTATGATAGGATGTTTGGCCTAATGTCATTGTATATGTCGCAGGACGTAATACACAGCGAGAAGTTAACTTACGTTTATTGCGACTTACATATATAGGCATATAATAATTATAGTGGTGACTTCGCCACACACGGAACACTCTGAATCAGCTGTGTTGTTCCATTGAAGTCACAGTGCGACGTCAAGCTAAACGCACGTGCACGGGCTTATGCCGAGGTGTTATTGCGCAAACATCAACGGAATGTGGCGTGGGGTTTCACCTAACTTTAATTAGGACCAGGCCTCGCGACCGGGCCCCACCACTCTCTTCCCTTTTTAAGTCTTTTGGAGAAGGCTAACGAGGCCCGTGAGGACCGGGCCACATATATACGACTAAGCAGAGCGTGTTGGGGTGTTGGTACGGATGCACCAAACTGTTAATATTTGTAATCGCTTTATGCAGACTCACGCACACTCGTACCGATGCACATTAACAGTATTTACCCGCGACGCCGAAATAGAGGTGTGAGGTGGCGTAAAGTATTTCAATACCAGGTAGGCGTCTACGTGCCCTCCCACCCACAAGTCTCCCGTTGCCACGTCAACATTGATCATGTCTGCCAGCGAGTACAACGGAACCA